>JAVJIF010017036.1:0-61586 GCA_038442645.1 Agave tequilana
TTGGTGACGATTCATTCAGCCCATTGCCTACTAGAGTCAGTCTCCAACACCGGTCCAGCCGACAATCGGTCTTCAACCGATTATTAATTCAAGCCTTATAAATCATCAGAAAAGGAATAAAGCACGTATCGTGCCAGATCTTCCTTCTGCGTCTACCAATATGGTAGGAAGAGGACGTGGACCACTTAGGGGTAGACGAGGGAGACAAGATGCTGAGTCCTCTCCATTTAGTTCTCCAGATTCAGACTATAGCCCTGCTTTGGGCCAAGTCCTAGTAGGGCAAGAAGGTGTGTTCCAAGGCACCAGATCCAGGGTAACAATACCCTACAACTATGAATAGTCATCCGCTTCAATTAGGGTGATTTCACCATAACCATCAAAAAGTATTTTCCAATGGTCAGACGACGATGAAGAAGTTAGTGGGTATGCTTCTTCAGCAACAGACAACTCGGTGCAAACGGGCAAAGTATCGGTGCATATGACGATAACGGCAATGACGACCTCCGCCGACAGATGGAAGCTCAAGAGCAGACCTCCAGGGCCCAACAAGAAGCCTTGGACAATGTTCAACAAATGCTCGCTCAACTCCTTACCAATCAAAATAATAATGATATGGAAGCACTTATAACGAGGAGGAGCATCATGAGGATGAGCAACCTAAGATTGAAAAGTCAAGGGAGGGTTCTCCATCGATGCTGAAGTTCTTAAAGGCATCCAAACTAAGATTGCAACCCTAGCCAAAGGGATGAATTAAAGAAGGCAGGCATGACTCGTCCCTATCCACTTGAATGGGACTCAATGCCATATCCTCCAAAGTTTACACCACCTACGTTAAATACGTATGATGGTAAAAGCTCGCTGAACCACTATATCTATTACTTCCAGTCACAGACCAGTAATGTTATTGTCATGCCCCGCTTCCCAAAATACGTGGAAGCGGAGCCGCGACGAAGGTCGGCGACGCATATACGCGAGGAAAATACCCCACCTATACGCGCTAAGCCTAAAGTAACCTGAACAAGGTATAAAGCTAAACCATAATAATCAAGGATCACTGCAATAGTACATATAAAAGCTACACATGAATCTCAAATGAAGTAGGGAATGAAATAGAAGGGAAGAATGATATGCCGGAATCAAAGAATAATAACAGGAATAAGAAAATGCAAGAATACCAGAATCAAAAGGAAGAGTGCCCAGCTCCTCGCAAGTCGTACAGTCTCATTGTACACTGCACAAAAGAACAAGCGTCCAGTATCTGGACGTGCAAATCCAGGGTCGTCAGAAAGCGACCTAGTGAGTGTGTGTGTAAAGGGGAGAGCTCGTGCATTTAAACCAGGTGCATAAAGCAATAACAAGAATAACTGCAGATATAAAATAATCAAATAACATGATACATAAGCAACTGAATAACAATAGTAAGAATAAGAGTACAGGTACAAGACAAGTAAAATAACTGTAACAAACAACAGATGTCTAGGTGTATATCCTAGCAATATCACTAACCTAGTACAATAATCTGGTCCTGGTTACAATCATGTGTCTATCATAATGATATATATAGATATACAATCAGGTGATTACAGTCAGTCACAATACATCAACAGTTTTATTATTAATTATGTCAGCGAACACCAATTGTCACATGTAATAGACGCATCCCATACTACGCCCACCACACATGCCAATCGAGGTCCTAAGTTATTGAAACTGTTCGGTTGGAGATATTGTCCATGCTTTAGGTGGGTCCCGTGCATACCCGGGACAACGGCCCAGACTCCTGGCGCTGAACCAGGACCTACCGCAAGGTAGTCAGGAACATGTAAACAGGAAAACAGGTACATGTATAACATGTATAACAGGAAACAGGACGGGGTGCCAGTCACCCCACGGGAACCCCGCAGTAGAACCCTCTTTCGGCTGCGCAACCTAAATCCTAGGTCCACCCAAAATACGGACGCTGTCTCCTCCATCAATCTCCCCAATCCCAGTGTAAGTAGTTCGTTATCATGTTTTTAGTTTATCAAGATTATTTAATGTGCATGTTATTTAATTCCTGGGATAACTTGGTGGTAGTCACGGTAGCAATATCAACATGTAAAAGTCAGGGTGCCGGTATAACTGGAGTATAAAATATCAAGGAACAGGATACCGGTATAACAAGAATATATAACAAGTAAACATGCGGGTGTTGTTAACGTGTAATAATATTTTCCCAGCAATTAAGTAACATGGACAAGATAGTTATCAGGTAGATACAAAATACAGTCAGTCAAGTTTCTCAAGGAATCAAGATATCCAGGGTGAACAATAACCAACTGTCATGAATAAAATAATCCAGGCAACATTATGAAGCAACTAATATTCTCAAAGTCGTCTCAAACCTTACTTCTATCACAGTCAAACATACGATCCCAAAAACTCAGCAACATATCGGATACAAGTTTCTAAGATCTATCAAGCCAAGTCAAATACAACCAATATCTATTCCTCGGAATCATAATCATCTATCCATAGTCAATAACATAACTCAAGATAAAGTCTCCATCCAATAAGAAGCTAAAAACAGCAGTCAGGCCAAGGCTAGTCGACTAAGGGAGATAAGCAAGTCGACTAGGGTGAGGATTAGTCAACTAACAAGTGTAATAAGTCTACTATACAAGGGGCAAGTCGACTAACTAGGAAGACTAGTCGACTAACAGGGAATATAGATCAGCAACAGAGAGTACCCAACTTCCAGGACATCCAACTAGTCGACTATAGTAATGATAAGTCGACTAATTCATGCTATTAGTCGACTACAAGAAAAGGACAAGTCGACTAGGGAAGGGTTACTGGTCGACTATAGGAGAGGGTAGTCGACTAAGGTTGATTACAGTCGACAAACAGAAAGTCCAACACTATTCTAAAAGGAAGCCTAGTCGACTATGGGCTATAGTTAGTCGACTAATAAGTATATTAGTCGACTAACACCATGGGCAAGTCGACTAATGCCCTGCCTGTGTGTATGAATCAGGCTCTAAACAAATTTCTAAAAACGCCATGTGTATGACAAGTATGCTCAGAAAACACAGCAGATATATGTAGTTGTAATTCAAAATTACTACTCCAAAGCCAGAAATTCAGCATGAAAAATGTTTTAACGTAAGAAGCTGAACCTAATTTTTATATACATCCAAGCATCAGATACATGTCCACCAGTAAGTAAAATCTATATATAACATGTTGAGAAAGTTCTCAATATTCCTAGGATGTCGTTCCATGTTCAAGTTGGACACTTGCTTCACCAACAGAGGTCTCACTTCTACATATCACCACATATCTGTTGGCCCAAAGGCCTTCCACCCTAGTTTTGATGATGATTAACTCATGTAGTTATGTTTACTAATAATCTTGTATTGTTTAAGTTTCAGATCATTAACCTAGATATTAGTTGGTGATTAGCTTCAACAAGGTGTTTGGAAGCTTATCATGGTGATTCCGGTGCCAAAGCTTAAAGATCATACCTTGCACTCCGTGGATCGCGTTTGGGAGCAAGTCTACTTGAAGATGGAAGATCGTCAAGAGACTTAGGTATCCTAGTTTAGATAGTGTGTTTAGATCCATTTGTAAAGCTTAGTATAGTTGATATGCTCAAGTGCACAAACACACACGTTTTTATGTTTTGGATTTGGTTTTCATGAATAGTTTGATCAAAACCAAGTTTACATGTTTTATATGTATATTAGATGTGCTCTATATACATACATGCTTATATGACTTATACAAACTTAGTTTGACGTACCTATTCATGTAGTTTTATGTTTTGTATATAAAACATATTTTTGAAATTAAAGAACAAAAACTGTGATATATTTTGTGAATGTATATTGGACCTATGTCATATGCATCATGCTTAATAATGTTCAAATATCATGTTTTTGTATTTCTATAAAGTTTTAGGAAAATCAGATTTCCTATTGAAAAGCCAAGTTTGATAAAAATACAAGAGTTTTGTTTTGATAAAAATGAGAAGAAACAAAAATGATTTCATATGCTTGATATTTGAGTAGAAATGATTATCACATATTTATATATCAATGCAATATGGGTAAAAATATTTTTGGGAATTTTTACAAGTGTTTAAAAGATTTTTTAACAAAATATTTTTCCCAGTTTTTCAGACCTGGTGCTGGCTGTCAGGCCAGTTCGGTCGACTGGGCGGTCGACCGAATCAAGGTCCGGTCGAACGTGCAGTCGACCGACGTGCACAGACTTGTGCACGTCTGCAGCACAGTGGTCCGGTCGACCGGACGGTCGACCGCTGCAGAGAGCTCTGCTCTCTGTTTGCTTCGGTCGACCGGGCGGTCGACCGGAGGTTCCAACGGGTCATAATATGACCGTTGGAAGGTCGACCGGCCGGTCGACCGTTAGGCCAGTCAGGCTGACACGTCAGCCTAACGGCTAGTTTTTCCTAGGGGCTATATATATACCCCATTTCTCCATTGTTTTGGCTAAGATTTTTAGAGCTAAAAATTTCAGACTTTCTCTAGTGTTTAAAAGAGTTTTTAAAAGAGTTTTTAAGCCAAAAGGATTTCATCTTATTTGTTTTGGGTTTTTGAAAAATCAAAGAAAGCTAGGGTTTTGGGAGATTGTTTTGTTTTTCATTTTCTATTTTACAAGTGATTTCCCAAGTAGTTTTTCTTTGTTGCTGGTTTTCAAAAACACCTTGTTTCACACTTGAGCTATCATACTATCCCAATCTATTAGGATCTTTGTTTTGTGGAAAAGAGAGAAAAAGTGAAGTGTTTGAGGTTAAGCCTCTTAATTGTAAACCCTCCTTGCTTTTGTGAATCCCTCTTCGGTAGAGGTGATCGGAGTGGTATTGGTTTGGATCCCTCTTTGGTGGAGGTGATTGTGTTTGTTGTGAGCCTCTTCGGTAGAGGTTGTTGTTGTTATTGTTTGTTGTTGGCTACGGGCCGTATCCCTCTTCGGTAGAGGTGGATTGTGGTTGTATAGCCTCGGTGGCTTTGTAAGGTTGAGAGAGGAGTTCGGTACTCCTATAGTGGATTGGAAATCCTACACGGTGGTGTAGGCGGGGATGTAGAGTTGGGTACTCGAACCTCGAAACAAATCTTTGTGTTAGCGTTTGATCCAATTTCTCTCAACTCTACTCTCTTTACTTTGTGCAAGCATCATTTCATTCAAGCATCATTCTTTCATTGCATACATATCTTATACATTGCTTGTGTTGCCTTGCATCTTTTATATTGCAATTCATTCTTATATGCTTGGCTTGATTGTGTGTATTTCATATTGCTTGGATTGCTTGTGTGTGTGTGCCTAACTTATACTCATCCAACAAGAGCTTCACATAGCACCTCAACCCATTTCAAGGGGAATCAAGGGGAGTTAGTCCAGAGCCTCGCAAGGGGAATTCGGCTACACTTGTTGTATTGTATTAGTTTGTGCATAATTTGCATTAGCTTCCGTCATTAGCGCACTTAGTTTTTCAATTAGTTTTAGATTAGCACTAACACCTATTCACCCCCCCCTCTAGGTGTCTTTTCAATTGGTATCAGAGCTAGTGCTCCTGATACTTAGGCTTAACATCCTAGGAGTGAGATCCATTGCTTGCTAATCTATTGTTTGCATTTGCGTGTTTGCACACATATAGTTTACCATGGCCTTCATGACCCCACCTATGTATGACCCTTCCAACATTCATGTTTGGAAGATTAGGATGACCGTTTATTTACAAACCCTAGGTCATAAGTTTATCTTGCTATTACCAAGGAATCCTTCCTTAGTGATCGCAATCATATAGGGGCCAATGCACAAGCCCTAGAGGCCATTAGAAGCACTTTGTCTAAAGATTATCTTTATGTGTTTCTAACTTTGATTCCGCTTTTGTAGTGTGGAACAAATTGTCAACCACCAACACCTCCAAGCTTCAAGTCCAAATCCAACAAGAAGAGGAATCTAGTGGAGAATCCGATTCTCAATGCTTCATGGTCCAAGGGAATGACTCCCTTGAGGTACATTCGGAACCCCACTTAGATTGTGATGATAGTGCTAGTTCTTCATGTGATGATCCTCATGCTTTAAATGAAGAACTATCTATTGTTTGTGAAAAATGATAGAAAAATATAAAATTTTGAAAAAGGAAAGTCTAGGCCTTGAAAAAGAAAACAAGAGTTTGCATGCTAGACTTAACAATGTTTTGTAAGAGAAAGAGGAGATTGCTAATGAGAGGGATTCATTAAAATCTCAACTTGATCTTGCACTTAAAGAAAATGAATTTTAAAATCTAAAAATGATTGCCATGTTCTTTTAAAGAAAAATGAAAACTTGTCTTCAAAAGTAGATTTTGTTTTAAAAGAGAATGTTGCTTTGAAACAAAATTATTTCTATTTCAAATGAGTTGAATGTTTGTTTAGACAAAAATATTGTTTTACAAAAGAATATTGATGCACATGTTTGCCATGCTAGGGTAGTATCACACACTTCACCTAATGCATGTATCTCTTCTTCTAAGATTAATAATGATATATCCATGCTTAAGGAGAAGGTAGATTGTTTGGGCTTCACTATGAGCCAATGCGCCATGAACCACTCACGGTTGGAAACCTTGGTTCGAAAGAAACAAGTTCCATCTTATATGCATGCACACCCTCCACGGCATACACATGCTCCTCACGAACACACCATCACCATATGTATGCTCATGTGTACACATGTACACATTGTGGACGTAAGGGCCACCTTGCTAAATTTTGCTTTGATAGATTACATACTTCAAATTTAGCAAAGAATTTTGGTTGGGTTAGGGAAGGGACTAACCCCCATGGACCCAATAAGATGTGGGTACCAAAGACCACCCCTCCTATTGTTTTTGATGTAGGTGTGGGCTCTCACATGACGTGAGAGTGATGACGACACCTTGGAGTGGATGCGTTCCGGACTTAAAGGAAATCAATTGGATGCATCACTTTCAAGGGAAGTTTTGGTGGAGATGACCACCATGGTTTTGGAGACAAGGAGAGTTGTCTTCTAGGTTTTGGTAACAAATTCCTAACTCCCATTTATTGTTTACATGCTTTCATATTATTGATTATAGCATGTTTGATGCTTTATAACATGTTTTTGATGTCTATGGATTAGTATGTTCATTCCATGTTTATTAGATCCTTGACATACATGTATAGTATTTGAGACACACTTGCTTATATGAACCCATACTTAGTGTTCTCACTTTTGTTTAAGCTATAATGTACATCATGAATCTAATACATGTGAATTTACATAGTAATCATGTTTTAGTTTTCTCATGATGATTTTTTTGTGTTTTATGCTTTATGTGGTATAAACTAGTTTAAATGTAGATTCTATCAAAACTTGCATGTATGCATGTACACATAGTGAGAACAAATTGACTTTTATATGTTTGCACTTCATGCTCAATTGTACCCACTATATGCACATGTATAAGATAGTTTTGATGATTCCTTCATTTATACGTGCTATGCCTATTTTCATGTTTTCACTTCATGTATATGTATTTTGAATTCAAACCTAATAGATATACATGTATACCCATGAGTCTTTTGCCTTCATGCAAATACTTTTAATAGACTCGTTTACGGTTGGGTTGGGATATGTATGTATATTGTTAAATTGGATGAATCATACATATACTTAGAAGTTTGATAAAAGAATTTTGATGAATCTTTGCTTGTTTTATATAGCAAAATAATATTCGTGCTTGTTTTATGCTTCATGTTTTTGAATATATGTTTAGATGTTAGTTTTCATTAAAACTAGAAGATTTATATTTGTACATATGATGGGCTACAAATAAATCTATATATGTTTGGGATTGAATGCTAGTTCGTTCCCATTAGATGTGCTAGTATAGTCTAGTTTTGATGATTCATACATTTTAAACTTGTATTCCTATTTTTGAATTTTTTTAAAAATCATGTGTTTTCACTTCATGTATATGTTTGTATTGCCAAACATTAAGATATACATGTTTACCCCTTGAGTCATTTGCTTTTCATGCAAATCTATATATAATGGACTCAATTGTGTTTAGGGATATGTATGTATACTTAGTGTGTTGACAATTCATACATATACCTTGAAATGAACTTGGTTTTTAAAGAAAATTTTAGCTTTTCATATCTCATGTATTCATGTTTAACTTCATGTATATGTCTATCTAGTTCAAACTAATCTTATACATATACATCCTTTTGAGCCACGTGCCTTCATGCATTTACTTTGTGGACTCGTTAAGTTTTGGATATGTATGTATATTTTAGTTTATACTAGACATACATATGCCTTGAAGATTAAGTAGTTTTTATGATTCTCATGTTTTTGATGAATTTTTGTTTAAAGGAATTTAAAAAGAGCTTAATGCAAATTTTCATGATTATGGTCTTCACATTTTACTTGTACACTCATATTTATTGCCTTGCTCATGTTTTGTTTTCATGAGTCAAAATTATGCTTTATTGATTAGAGTGATGATTATCATGTGATTTTCATATTTTATGAAAAATAATCTTGTTTTATTCCTTACTTGAAGGATTTCGTACTAGTTTACAAAACTTTTCATTTTAACTAGTTCGTATTCTTCGTTGTGATATGAGTTATACCATGATTATTATTGTTATTTCAATTGGTATCATTGAACTCTTTCAATTGGTATCAATTTGATTCTTCTTGTATACTCATATTTATTATTGTGTATGTATGCTATCAATTGGTATCATCTATTAGTGATTGGTACTCATTCTATTTCATACACATATACATGTTTTTATTTGTGCTATTATATCTCTATATCTTAAGCACAAATCTTGTTTATGCTAGAGCTTGATTTTTACCTTTATTTCAATTGATTTAATTTCAATTGGCATCTTAATTCAAGCCTATGCATGTTTTTTTTTTGTTGGTATTTCATAAAGGGGGAGTAAACTAGAATCTCTTATTTTTCAATTGGTATTTGATTTCCACTCCCACACTTAATGACTTCAAAAAAAAATGAATTTTTAAATAAAAAAATAATTTCAATTTGGTATCATATGCTCTTAAAAGTAAAATACTTTCTATTGATATCAAGATTGTTTAGATATCATTGGTATGCTATATGTTTGCTTATCAATTGGTATCAGGTTGCCTTAAAATTTAAAAAAATGATATGTATTCTTGATTGATTTTCATGTTTTACATTTCAAATTGGTATCAATATGCACTTTGTTGTCTTATCTTGAATTGGTATCATTGTTGTTATGAATGATTTGATTACCCTTCTTAATCCTTTGTTTTTTTTGACAAAAAGGGGGAGAAAAATTTTACCCCTCATTTTATTTATAGTTTTTGAATGTTTACCCCTTTGTTGATGATTGACAAAAAGGGGGAGAATTATTTGTGAGTTTTATATATATGCATAGTTATGTTTTTGCATATATTAAGTTTAATATAGTTTAAAATCTAGAGCATCTAGAAAATGTTTATTTGTTAATTGGTATCTAGAGCATGCTTTGCTTTAAATATTTCATTGGTATCTAGAACCTTTATTGTTTATGCATATTTGTGCATTCATGTGTTTAAGAGCCTTCATTGCATATTATTATGTTTATTTGGCTATGCATGAGTTAAGGGGGAGCTTCTTGAAGCTTTACTTTAATCCATGCATATATAACTCCATGAGTTTTGTCATCATCAAAAAGGGGGAGATTGTTGGCCCAAAGGCCTTCCACCCTAGTTTTGATGATGATTAACTCATGTAGTTATGTTTACTAATAATCTTGTATTGTTTAAGTTTCAGATCATTAACCTAGATATTAGATGGTGATTAGCTTCAACAAGGTGTTTGGAAGCTTATCATGGTGATTCCGGTGCCAAAGCTTAAAGATCATACCTTTGCACTTCGTGGATCGCGTTTGGGAGCAAGTCTACTTGAAGATGGAAGATCGTCAAGAGACTTAGGTATCCTAGTTTAGATAGTGTGTTTTAGATCCATTTGTAAAGCTTAGTATAGTTGATATGCTCAAGTGCACAACACACACACGTTTTTATGTTTTGGATTTGGTTTTCATGAATAGTTTGATCAAAACCAAGTTTACATGTTTTATATGTATATTAGATGTGCTCTATATACATACATGCTTATATGACTTATACAAACTTAGTTTGACGTACCTATTCATGTAGTTTTATGTTTTGGTATAAAACATATTTTTGAAATTAAAGAACAAAAACTGCGATATATTTTGTGAATGTATATTGGACCTATGTCCATATGCATCATGCTTAATAATGTTCAAATATCATGTTTTTGTATTTCTATAAAGTTTTAGGAAAATCAGATTTCCTATTGAAAGTTTGATAAAAATACAAGAGTTTGTTTTGATAAAAATGAGAAGAAACAAAAATGATTTCATATGCTTGATATTTGAGTAGAAATGATTATCACATATTTATATATCAATGCAATATGGTAAAAATTATTTTGGGAATTTTTACAAGTGTTAAAAGATTTTTTAACAAAATATTTTTTCCTAGTTTTTCAGACCTGGTGCTGGCTGTCAGGCCAGTTCGGTCGACTGGGCGGTCGACCGAATCAAGGTCCGGTCGACCGTGCAGTCGACCGACGTGCACAGACTTGTGCACGTCTGCAGCACTGTGGTCCGGTCGACCGGACGGTCGACCGCTGCAGAGAGCTCTGCTCTCTGTTTGCTTCGGTCGACCGGGCGGTCGACCGGAGGTTCCAACGGGTCATAATATGACCGTTGGTCGGTCGACCGGCCGGTCGACCGTTAGGCCAGTCAGGCTGACACGTCAGCCTAACGGCTAGTTTTTCCTAGGGGCTATATATATACCCCATTTCTCCATTGTTTTGGCTAAGATTTTTAGAGCTAAAAATTTCAGACTTTCTCTAGTGTTTAAAAGAGTTTTTAAAAGAGTTTTTAAGCCAAAAGGATTTCATCTTATTTGTTTTTGGGTTTTTGGAAAATCAAAGAAAGCTAGGGTTTTGGAGATTGTTTTGTTTTTCATTTTCTATCTTTTACAAGTGATTTCCCAAGTAGTTTTTCTTTGTTGCTGGTTTCCAAAAACACCTTGTTTCCACACTTGAGCTATCATACTATCCTAATCTATTAGGATCTTTGTTTTGTGGAAAAGAGAGAAAAAGAGAAGTGTTTGAGGTTAAGCCTCTTAATTGTAAACCCTCCTTGCTTTTGTGAATCCCTCTTCGGTAGAGGTGATCGGAGTGGTATTGGTTTGGATCCCTCTTTGGTGGAGGTGATTGTGTTTGTTGTGAGCCTCTTCGGTAGAGGTTGTTGTTGTTATTGTTTGTTGTTGGCTACGGGCCGTATCCCTCTTCGGTAGAGGTGGATTGTGGTTGTATAGCCTCGGTGACTTTGTAAGGTTGAGAGAGGAGTTCGGTACTCCTATAGTGGATTGGAAATCCTACACAGTGGTGTAGGCGGGGATGTAGAGTTGGGTACTCGAACCTCGAAACAAATCTTTGTGTTAGCGTTTGATCCAATTTCTCTCAACTCTACTCTCTTTACTTTGTGCAAGTATCATTTCATTCAAGCATCATTCTTTCATTGCATACATATCTTATACATTGCTTGTGTTGCCTTGCATCTTTTATATTGCAATTCATTCTTATATGCTTGGCTTGATTGTGTGTATTTCATATTGCTTGGATTGCTTGTGTGTGTGTGCCTAACTTATACTCATCCAACAAGAGCTTCACATAGCACCTCAACCCATTTCAAGGGGAATCAAGGGGAGTTAGTCCAGAGCCTCGCAAGGGGAATTCGGCTACACTTGTTGTATTGTATTAGTTTGTGCATAATTTGCATTAGCTTCCGTCATTAGCGCACTTAGTTTTTCAATTAGTTTTAGATTAGCACTAACACCTATTCACCCCCCCTCTAGGTGTCTTTTCAATATCTATGGCACAGGAGGAACAAGTATAAATTGTATAAAGAAACAAGATGAATTAAAGGAAAAACGGCTGGGGTGGAACATGGCACAAAGGAGACGGATTCAGAGTATGGTAGATATAACCACATTTAATTTCATTAACATGAACTTTGCCTAAATATTGAAATGTTTATGTCTAATGGTCTGAGAGTCTAGGTCTAAGAATCTGACTCGCTAGACCTTCATCAAGTACTTCAACTTATAACACTAGATGGAACCTTACAGATGAAAGTTACAATATTAATTAGAAATTAGACTGCTCCTAATAAATTTAACTTTTATTCAGAGTTGAAGAAAGTAGAAAGAGGCCTTCGAGAAACAAAAAGTTATATATATGACCATGGCATCACTCACATGGGCATGTTAGCACAACACACAAAATGAGAACACACATTAAACTAACACCAATATATTTTATAACTACATAAGATACATTAACGTCAACACCCTATCCAACACTTAATGTAACATATTTTACAGAGAAGGAGAAGAAACACTCACAGCAAGGGAAGAGGCTCGGCCTTGTGCGGGTTCGCCAGAGAGGTCGAAGGCTCGTCGGAGATCGCCGGAGAGAGGGGATCCGGCCAACAGGGGCTGCTGCGCCCTGCTGGTTGCACTGGTGCAGAACTGCGGCAAGGAGCAGGGCTGCCAGGGGAGCACGCCAGCGGAGAGGAGGCGCCATGAGCTGGCTGCAGTGCTGCTGGTCGGGCTCTGCAGAATAGGGCTTGCGCGGCTGCTGGGCTGCTGTCCGGCTGTGGAGCGCAGCAAGGGAAGGGGGGAGCTGCTGGAGAAGCCGTGGCTGGAGGCAAGGGACAGCCTGGGGGTCTGCCGGAGGGGCGCGGTAGCTGGATGGGGGTGCGGGCGGCCTGAAGGAGGGTGTTGGCGGCTGTGAAAGGAGATTAGTTTTAGGTTTAGGTTTAGGGGAAGAGATTAGGTTTAGAATTTGATTAAGAGATAGGATTAGTTTGGGGATTTTGTTGGGATTTAGATCAAGTAGTTAGGATTTGTAGGATATAGGATTTGATTTGGAATTGGATTTGGGTTTTTGTT
Organism: Agave tequilana; assembly: GCA_038442645.1. Taxonomy (NCBI): domain Eukaryota; kingdom Viridiplantae; phylum Streptophyta; class Magnoliopsida; order Asparagales; family Asparagaceae; genus Agave; species Agave tequilana. Next base: position 13,042 of record JAVJIF010017036.1, read on the forward strand.
AGGATATGATTAGGGATTTGATATAAGATATGATATAGTTTGTTGAGATTTGGATTTGATTTGGTTGATGGGATTAAGATACTGGGATAATGGGTTTTGGTTGATTGGTCACGGGTTTGCTAATGGGTATAGGTATATGATAAAGGGTATTGGGTATGGGATACAAAAGTAATGGGATCATACGCTCATGGGTAAGGGAAATATGGAAAAGAATAGGAAATAATAAAGGTAGTAATAATAATAAGAATAATGAAAATAATAATAATAAGGTATTAATAATAACAAAAACAAGAGCAACAATAAGGATAATAATAATAATAATAATTACAAGAAGTAGTAATAAATTACTTTAAATTGATAATCTTTATAAAATAATTAGTAGAGCAGAATAAATACTGTAGGAAAATAAAAATACAGTATTACTAATTAGGGATATTACAGTTATAGATAACGATGCTATTATAACTAGACTATTTATTGGTACTCTAAAAGGAGTAGCCTTTGACCAGTTCAGAAGCCTTCCACCAGGCTCTATAAATTTCTGGATCGAATTGGAGACTCGATTCCTTTCTCGTTTTTACGAAGATGACACTGAGGTGACCATGGATAAGCTTCTCTCCACCGTGCAGAGGAAAGGAGAATCCGTCCGTGATTACATTGAGCGGTTCAGAAACTTATCTCTGATGTGTCCGACAGGGATGCCATTGCCCATGCTATTGCAGACATGTAGGCATAACTTCCTGAACCAAGTGGAAATTAGTATGGGGGCTGCCAAGTCTCATACCTAGAAGGAACTAGTGGAGCAAGCTGAAATAGCTGAGAAATCAGCAAAATAGTTTGGACTGTCTACCCCAAAAGGCAAATAGGGTATGAACAATAAAGGGCGCGGCGACATGGCACAGTCTTCCCAAGCCAAAGGGAAGAGATGATGTCCGTCGAGTTGTCACGAGAGGTTCCTCCGAAGACCAAGAAGAGCAGTGTCAATAATTAGGAGTTTAAGCTTTCTCCGAAATAGTACTCCTTCAAAGGCGAGCAGGTGGTCACAATATTCCATCTACTCCAGAAAGGGAATAAGTTGAAGCATCCAGAGGCTCAGCGCCCTAATGAAGTGGGACGCACAAACGGCCCCAATTATTGTCTTTTCCATATGACGGTCCATCATCCTACCAACAGATATTTTGTCCTCAAGGACAAAATTTAGGGTTTAGTTGATCCTAGAGTTTTGACTTTAAAGTCTATACAGAAGAAAGGCACAGCAAATGTGGTGACTCTCGAATTCGGCGTCATGCCAAATGTCACAGTCCCTGATAGGTCTTTTTCAAGCCCTAAGGCACGGCTGGAGATAAACAACCCTTCAGCTAAGCAGCAAAAGACTAAAGGTCTTGTTCCCTTGACATTAAAGACAGAAGAAATCATGTGGGTGCACTCAGACCTCGTCCAAGACGAACAGTGGGATTCGAGGAGATCCAAGTCAAAAGGGAAATCTTGCAATATTGTCTGTGTCTTACCAGATGATGACAATATAACAATAGCTTCTCTTAGCAATTCTGAAAATGAGAGGCATGCTTTCACAACACACGCTAATGAACCTCAGCTAACAGGTCTCAGTCTGGGAAGTCATACTTGAAACAGTATGAGAAAATTACTGAAGAGATACAATAGCAAACGACGTCAGTACAAGTACCCAATCCAGCTCCAGTCCCAACCTCGAGAAAAGTGAAGCAGAAAGAAGTCTGGTTTGACCGTATTTTGAAGAAACCTTCAGGCCTGGGACTTGATGTTTCTTTCCGCTTTGATATATTGGCTCAGCTGGCTAATATCCCAGATCGTATCACCACATATGAGCTGCTTCGCCTCTCGCAAGAGATGAGGGAAGCGCTCAGGGACGCACTGGCTAATTCAGAATCATTCCTGACACATATGCCAGAAATCCCTGGAGATGACACTCAACCCTTGTGTTCTGAATGTCATCATGTACATTCGAAAGTACCTGCTATCACTTTCACAGCTGAGGACATGCTCCTTAAGGACAACAAACACGATCGACCCTTATACTATACTGGATACATCGGCTCGACGTGCATTAAAAGGATACAGGTTGATTTAGGATCCGCACTCAGCATTATTCCCAAGAGGCTCCTCTACTTTCTTGGGATACCACTTTATCGACTATCTGCGACAACTACTACGATATACGATTTCAATACAGGGAGTAGTCACCTACTGGGAAAGATTCAACTCCGTTATTGAATTGGAGACCTGAAATCAGAAGTAACATGTTACATCATTGACGCTGACACGTCCTATAACTTGTTGCTAGGACGATCTTGAATCCATGCTAACTGGATCGTTCCTTCTACTATGCACCAATGCTACAAGTACGTAGAAGACGATGCTACAATACGAATAGTGTTCACTGAAAGACAACCGTTCAAAGGGGTGGAAAACTATTTCACTGATGCTCTCTTATATCAGGAAATCAATAAAGCACCAAAAGAATCGCTGCCTGATGACGACGACAGTGGCAACGAGGAGGATTCAGAGTCTGAAGGCGACACGCCAGCTACTCCGACCTGCAAACCAATTGTAGCATATTTCAAGGATCCTGAATATAATAATCCCTCTGAGGATGATGATGAACGGGTAATTAATAAAAATGTTATCTTTGATTATCCTGCGAGTGTCGAATTGTTTGAACCTGTCAACAATAGCTCTCTACACGTGCCTTTGCGTAAACCAAGCATGACAGGTACATCTGTGGAGTTTGTGGAAGGGTCCGTTCTTCATGATCCCTCCATCCAAAAGGAGTCAATCACTGATAGTCTTCGGAAGGGCCCAATTGCAAAAGTCTGCGATCACAGACTCGAGTTCAGACTCGGAACCCCCGCAAATTTTCCATTATACACGATCAGCTCAACACATGATGAGGAAAATGGGATACAATCTACAGCGTGGGAATGGCATGAACTTCGAAAAGGGATGACGCAGCTTCCTACGAAATTTTGTACCAAAAGGGAAACCGACAAATTACTATCATAAAACACATAGGGGTTGGGATATTTACACCCCCACCTCCTACTTCGTTTTAATCCGAATACAACAAATTAATCCCGTCACGTTCTGCCTCTTCATCCGAGTGGGAGTCAGATGTTAGTACAGGGATGCTTTTCAGGAACCCCTCCGTCAATATGGCTTTGATCGGTCAATTGGAGCATGAGGAGGCTATCGAAACATTTGATACTAAATTGTGGGCTCAGCAACTAGATTGTCAGTGGAAAAAGCGATTCGAATAATGCGAACCATCTACTGAACAAGGTGATTCAAGTTAATTTGGGTAGTCAAGATCACCCTAAACTCATCTCTATAAGTGAGAGTCTGTCACTTACAGAGAGAGAAGAATTGATAACACTCGTACGGGAGTATATCGATGTCTTTACATGAAATTATAAAGATATGCCTGGACTTAATCCACAAGTAGCTACGCATCGTCTAAACATCAAACCTGATATCAAGCTAGTGAAGCAACAACAACGATGATTTTGCCCCGATATTATAGAGGCTATTGAAGCTGAAGTTTGTAAACTCATTGCATGTGGTTTCATACGGGAAGAGCAACATCCGGACTGGGTTGCTAATATTGTCCCCTTTCTTAAAAAGAATGAAAAAATCCGGGTCTGTATTGACTATCGTGATCTCAATGCAACCTATCCTAAAGATGAGTTCCTGTTGCCCATCACTGACGTCATGATCGATAATACCTGTGACTTTGAGAGAATGTCTTTTATGGATGGCTCTCAGGCTATAACCAAATCAAGTGCACCCAGAAGACGAGAAGCATACTTCATTCCAGACATCGTTGGGGTATATTGCTATATCGTGATGCCCTTTGGACTAAAGAATACAAGAGCAACTTATCAACGTGCGATTGAGTACAATTTTTCACGAACATCTCCGAAAGACGGTGGTATGTTATGTCGATGACACTCCTGTCAAAAGTCACGATAAGAATGATCATCTTCATGATTTGAAAACAATGTTCGATATAAGGCGAACGCATCAGCTGAAAATGAATCCAACAAAACCCTTCTTGGGGGTTTCAAATGACAAGTTCTTAGGATTCATTGTCACGTCAAAAGGAATTCATCTTGACCCGGATAAGGTCAAAGCTATCCAAAATACGCATCCACCTAAGAATCTCAAAGAACGTAGGGGTCCGCAAGGCAAGTTGGCCTATATCAGAAGATTCATCGCAAATCTCTCAGGCTGTTGTCAACCATTTACTCGAATTATGAAAAAAGTGTCTCTTTTGTATGTGATAAAACCTGTCAAGAAGCTTTCAAAGATATCAAAATACCTCACTAAACCTCCAGTTCTAATGGCTCCCACATCAGGAAAGCCATTCCTGTTGTATGTAAAAGCTATGGACCACTCTTTTGGCGCTCTGCTTACTCAAAAGAATGATGAAGGCCATGAACAAGCCATTTACTATCTAAGTAGGACCCTAATAGGAGCTGAGTCCTGGTACAACCCAATCGAGAAGGAATGTTTAGCTCTTATCTTTGCTATTCAAAAGACACGACATTACTTGGTCGGCCAAACCATACATGTCATTTCTAGAGTTAACCCTTTGCGTATTCTCATAACAAAACCAGGATCGCTGAATTCAAGGTTAGCTAAATGGGCCATTCTCCTATCCCAGTACGACATGCTCTTTGTCCCTCAGAAGTCAGGAGCTTGCAGACTTCCTGGCCGCTCATCCGGTTTCAGAGAGCTCAAAACTTTATGAAGATATCCTAGTTGATATTTTTGAATCTAATATGATTTCAGGGGATGAAGTATGGTAGATATTCTTTGATGGAGGAACAAGTCCTAGAGGTAAGACTATTGCTAGTGTGGGGGTTGTATTTATCTCACCGCAAAATCATGTCCTTCCTTGGGCGTTTTCATTGACAGAACCATGTTCCAACAATGTGGCAGAATATAATGCTCTACTTATCGACCTTCAGCTCGCCCATGAAATGTGCGTACACTACCTCAAAACTTGTGGTGATTCAAAACTGACTGTTAATTAGGTTAAAGGAGAATAAGAGATTCGCTATGAAGATTTGGTACCTTATTACCATACAGTCATCAAAATGGCTAATTTATTTGATGGCTTTTATATCGGTCACGTGTCCCAATTCCAAAATACTAGGGCCGACGATTTGGCTGCACTAGCGGCTACACTGGCCTTACAGATCGACACAAATGTTGGCCCAAAGGCCCATCACTCTAGTTTTGATGATGATTAACTCATGTAGTTATAGTACTAATGATCTTGTATTTAATTAGTCTCAGATATGTGATCAAGATCTTAGTAGGTGTTTAGCTTCAACAAAGGATTTCAAGTCAAGTTTTGGAGCTAGCACATGTTGATTCAAGAGCTTATACATCAAGACCACATCAAGTACTCAAGAAGAGTCTAGCTTATTGGATCATGATTTGGACCAAGTCAAGAAGAAGAAGAAGAAGACCTTTAAGAGAAGACTCGTGTCTAAGTTTGTTTTTGTTAAGATTTTATTTTTAGATAAAATGTAAAGGATAGATTAGTTGGTGGATTGCTCAAGTATCATATATGCTCACACACAAGATTTTTATGTGTTTTCATAAAAGAGATTTCGTTTTAGAAAAATACCGATTTGGTTTTTATGTCTCAAAATATAACATAAATTTATATCAAAACTTTATTCAGAGCTTAATATCAAAAATATAAATATTTTTTCATATATGTGTAGTGGATTATATCCATACACACTAAGCTTCAAAAGTGTTTAAAATATCTTGTTTTTGTATTTAGAGAAGTTTTGAAAAAATCGATTTGGAAAAATATAGATTTTGTTTTAAGCCAAAAATTTCTAAGTCACAAAAATAGTTCAAAATATTTGTAACATATTTTGATTTTTACTCAAACATATTTGTATATCAAAGTTTATTACTGAACTTATTTTTGTAGATTTTTAGAGAATTTATGGGATTTTATTGAAGTAAAAAGACCAAGTTTTTAATTCCCCAAAACTGTTTGCGATTGCTTTCTCTATGTCTCACTTGTCTTTATATCTTATATGTTTATATTACTTTCATCTTTATATGCTTGATATATATTTGTGCTTAAATTGATATATGCTTGGGGATTGTTTGCTCACACTTGTATTCAACCAAGAGAGCCAAAGCGGCACCTCAACTCTAATCTAGAGGAATCTTAAGGAGATAGTCCGGAGCCCATCACGGAAAATTCGGCTACACTCTTGTGTTATACTTGGTGTGTTGTGCATAATAGTTTTAGTTTGCATTAATAGTTTTAATTCTGCATCAATTCATCATTAGATTAGTTAGTCACCTATTCACCCCCTCTAGGTGATTTCAATTGGTATCAGAGCTTGGTGCTCTTGATTTGGGTCTTACCACCTTGAGTTAAAGATTCTCTTTTATAACTAATCACAATATTTGTACACACACATGGATTTCAAGTCACCACCCACTTTTGATATTCTTAACATCCAAACTTGAAAAGTTAAGATGTCTTTATACCTCAAAGCCCTAGGTATTCATGTTTATTTGCCACTATTAAAGATTCATATTGTTTAAATGGCAAACATCTAGAGGCTAATGCAAAATTCATCCATGCTTTAAAGTCAACCCTAAATGATGAATATTTATCTAGGTTTCTAACTTTGATTCGGCTTTTGTAGTATGAAACACTATACTCTCCTTTGGCGAACAAGAACAATACTATGCGGGGAGCGACTCGGATGTTGAAAGTGAGGCTTCCAACGTATGCTACATGGTCCAAGGGGATAACCTCCTTGAGGTAAATTCCCAATCTGAGTTAGAAGAGAATGTTGATATGTCTTATGATGAGCTTGAATCATTTTGTCAACAACTTCTTGAAAAATATGAGTTGTTCAAAAAGGATAATAAGAAAATGAAAAATAAATTTGATTCCATGTTAAAAGAAAGAGATTTTTTGCATGATAAATTGGAATGTATTTCAAAAGAAAATGATTTTTTGAAAAGGAATAATATTTTCTTGACTTCTAAATTGAATGATCTTTGTGAAGAAAATACTTCTTTGAAAAATAAAATTATTTTGGTGAAAAAGGAAAAAGAAGTTGCTTTGAATGAAAATAACTCCTTGAAAAGAAAAATTGTTGAAAAAGAAAATGTTTCAAAAAAAAGAATGTTGATTCTCATTCTCATCATGCTTTTCGTGCAATCATTGATCAAAATGAGATTAAATTTTTGAAAAATAGAATAGATTGTTTGAGCTCAACTTTGAAAAATTGTGCATTCAATCATAATAGATTGGAAACCTTGTTTCAAAAGAAACAAGTTCCACATGTTCATGCACACCACCCACAACATACTTATGCACATTTTGCACGTCATGATCACACTCATTCACATGTGCATACTAGAGCGTACAAGTGTACACATTGCGGCCGCAAAGGCCATTTAGCAAAATTTTGTTATGATAAAGTAAATTCTTTAAATTTTTTTAATAAAAATGTTTGGGTTCCAAATCATGCTAACCCCCGTGGACCCAAAAGAAAATAGGTACCAAAATCTCTACCTCTTGTCTTTGATGTAGGTGTGGGCTCTCACATGACGTGAAAGGTTTGGTGCCTTGATGGTGGATGCATGTGCTTGATGGACACTACAAATTGATGCACTGCTTTCAAAGAAGTTTGGTGGGAAGACCGCCATGTTTTGGAGACTTAGAGAATAGTTCATACGGTTTGGTAACTATCTCTAAACTCCATTTATTTTACATGCTTTTATATTTGATAATTTTTAGCATGTGTTAGTGTTTGTTAAAATAATCATATTTTGTGCTTCATGTGGTAAATACTTGTTTAGTTGTACTTTTTATCAAAACTTGGATATATACTTGTACAAGTAGTGAGCAACATTTGATTCATATATGTTTGCACTTCATTGCTCATTTGTACTCACTACATGCACATGTATAGCCTAGTTTTGATGATTCCCTCATTTATACTTGTTTTGCCTATCTTTGTGCATGTTTTACTTCATGTATATGTAATTTTTATCCAAAACTAATAAATATATGTGTATACCCTTGAGTCATCTGCTTTTTATGCAATACTCTATTTAGGACTCATTTATGTTTAGGATATGTATGCATATTTTTAGCTTTGAATAAATTATACATATACCTTGAAGTTTTATTTTTATATGAAAAATAAAATCTTTATGATTTTCATATTTGTTTGATAAAAAGATATTCATGTTTGTTTTGAGCCTTATTGACTATTTTCCTAAATATGCTATTCACATGATGATTGTACACTCAGATTATTTCCTTGTTTATTCATGACTTTGTTTCATGAACACTTTTATGAGCCTTATCGATTTCGAGTGTCAACTCTTGTGTATTTGGTATGTTTCATGAGATACATATGTTTTGTTTTTCATGTTTGAAGGATCTTTAACTAGTTTTTCAAAAATTACTTTAACTAGTTATTTATTCTTCATTTGGTAGAGTTTTCTAATTTTACTAAATATTTTTCAAACTCTTATTTTTGAAAACCCATACCAACCATTTTAAAGGCGGATGGATGGGCGACCATGCCTTGTAAGCCTTATTAGAAAATCTTTTATCATGTGCATGAAAAGGGTAGATCTTTATGAGTTATACACTTACTTCTCATCATATTTTCAATTGGTATCACAATTGATATGTTTTTGTACACTCATATTTTGTTTTCTATATATGTATGCTTTAAATTTCAAATAATATCAATTTCTATTAGTATTCTCATTTTCATACATATATATGATTTGCTTGTGCTTGATTTACAATATATTTACATGTTTAAAGCACAAATTACGTTTATGCTAAGCTTGATTTAAATCTTGATTTTCAATTGGTATCTCAATTGGTACTTTAATAAGCTTATGCATTATTTTCAATTATATTTTTTTGATATCAAAATTTATAATATACTTCAATTGGTATCAATTTGTTTCGATTTCCAATTGGGTTTAAATTTCAATTGGTATCAATATATTTTACCTTTTTGGTATCAAAAATTTACCATATATTTCAATTGGTATATATAAAATATTTTCTTTCATTGGTATCAAAATGTACAAGTATTTCAATTTCAATTGGTATCACAAATTTCCAATTTCAAATGATATCAAAAATCTTGTGATATCTCAAATTGATTTGTTAATTTAAGAAAAATTCAAAATTTGTATTGTTTATTAACAATTGGTATCTTAAAATTTTGTTTATGTACAAATGGTATCTTGAAATTTGTTTAAGTATTATAACAATTTGTGTTAAGAATGTTTTGATATGTATTATCTATATGCAAGGGGAGCTTAACATCTCTTCTATATATAGATTCATGTTAAGTGTATCTTATATTGAGGAGGTTGACATCTCTTCTTTATGTGATACACGTGTGTAGGGGGAGCTTAACATCTCCACTAATGCATTGTATATTATGCGTTATGTGAGTTAGGGCTTGTCATCCCTTCTTCATGTAATGTATGTATGCAGGGAAGCTAACTTAGCGTCTTCCTCTTCATGAATATATATCGCATATATATCCTTATTGTTGATTTATTTTTCACTCCTTTGTTGATGATTGACAAAAAGATGAAGAAAGATTTTGAGTTTATATATGCATATTTGAGTGTTTGCATATATTGAGTTTATGCATCTTATGTTTTACAAAATGGGGAGAATGTTTTTGAAAGTTTAAACAAAAAGGGGGAGAAGGTTTTTGGGAAAAAGATTTTAGATGTTTGCATGTTTCTCTCACCTTGTTGATGCATATATATTTGTTTAGTTTCATGTACTTCATTGCAATATCTATTTGTTTATTATTATGCATGAGTTAAGGGGGAGCTTCTATGAAGCTTGACTTTAATCCATGCATATATAACTCCATGAGTTTTGACATCATCAAAAAGGGGGAGATTGTTGGCCCAAAGGCCCATCACTCTAGTTTTGATGATGATTAACTCATGTAGTTATACTACTAATGATCTTGTGTTTAATTAGTCTCAGATATGTGATCAAGATCTTGTAGGTGTTTAGATTCAACAAAGGATTTCAAGTAAAGTTTTAGAGCTAGCACGTATTGATTCAAGAGCTTATGCATCAAGACCACATCAAGTACTCAAGGAGAGTCTAGCTCATTGGATCATGATTTGGACCAAGTCAAGAAGAAGAAGACCTTCAAGAGAAGACTTGTGTCTATATTTGTTTTTTGTTAAGATTTTATTTTTAGATAAAATGTAAAGGATAGATTAGTTGGTGGATTGCTCAAGTATCATATACACTCATACAAAGATTTATATGTGTTTTCATAAAAGAGATTTCGTTTTGAAAAAATACCGATTTGGTTTTTATGTCTCAAAATATAATATAAGTTTTTATCAAAATTTTATTCAGAGCTTAATATCAAAAACATAGATATTTCTTCATATATGTGTAGTGGATCATATCCATACACACTAAGTTTCAAAAGTGTTTAAAATATCTTATTTTCGTATTTGGAGAAGTTTTGAAAAAATCGATTTGGAAAAATACAGATTTTGTTCTAAGCCAAAATTTCTAAGTCACAAAAATAGTTCAAAATATTTGTAACATGTTTTGATTTTTACTCAAACATATTTGTATATCAAAGTTTATTACTGAATTTATTTTTATAGATTTTTAGAGAATTTGTGGGATTTTATTGAAGTAAAAAGACCAAGTTTTTAAATCCCCAAAACTGTTTTCTGGCCTCCAACAGGCAGATTTGGATGCCTATAAATTGGGGCTTCCTTGGGCTGTTTTAGATAAGATTTCAAGAGAGTTTTTGGGCTAATTTTTCCTACCTATATTAGTGGTTTTATCCACATGTTTTAGAGCTAATATTTTCCAAATCAAAAGGAGAGTTTATCAAAAGTTTTCAAAAGTGATTTCTTATGTTTTCTACCACAAATTCAATCCTTGTTTTCTCACACATACTTGAGCTTTCCATTGCTAAATCATTCCTATAGGAGAGTTGTTGTGAGATTGTTTTTAGGTGATCAAAGTGTTTAGATCACCAAGTGTTCACTTTTGTAATTTGAGGAGGCGGACTTGCGGGTTCGCATTGTTTCAGGTTCTAGTGAGAACTTGGTGTAGAGGTGCGGCCTCGACAAGCTTGCGTGCTTGCGTGTGTTTGTTCTTGCGGGAATAAGAGAGAGACTAGAGAGTCCAATGGAGTTCTAGTGTGACTCGCTTGTAGGTGTTGCAGCACCGAGTGATCCGGTGGGATAGGTTTTTAGTGAAAATCCTTCATAGTGTTGAAGGTGGGGATGTAGAGCAAGGGTGCTCGAACCTCGAAACAAATCTCCCGTGTTTGCGATTGCTCTCTCTATCTCTCACTTGTCTTTATATCTTGCATGCTTATATTACTTTCATCTTTATATGCTTGATATATATTTGTGCTTAAATTGATATATGCTTGGGATTGTTTGCTTACACTTGTATTCAACTAGGAGAGCCAAAGCGGCACCTCAACTCTTATCTAGAAGAATTTTGAGGAGATAGTCCAAAGCCCTTCACGGGGAATTAAGCTACACTCTTGTATTATACTTGGTGTGTTGTGCATAATAGTTTTAGTTTGTATTACTAGTTTTAATTCCATATTAATTCATCATTAGATTAGCTAGTCACCTATCACCCCCCCTCTAGGTGATTTCAACAACGTATCATCTTACAGTGGCTACTCAACACCTTATTTGTCCTAAGCATGTGTTGAAAACTAAGGAAGTCCATATAACTTCAATAGATTTCAAACTAAAAGATTGGCAGTTCACCTCATTGATTATGCTCTGCATGGTATATTACCGGATGACCCTAAAAAAGTCACTTCTATTCGACGAAGGTCTCTCTGTTTCTACTATGATCCGATAGTAAAGGCACTCTATCGTCACTCATATGACGACATCCTGCTCCGTTACCTCTCAAATTCGAAGGCGCAAGAAGTGCTTAAAGAGGCGCTTGATGGTGTATGCGGGCTCATCAACCAGGTCCGAGACTCAAGATCGATTACACAGACTAGGCTACTATTGGCCAACCATGATAGCCGATGCCATCAAATATGCACAGAGATGTAAAGCCTGTCAAATCCACGCAGACTTTATACATCAACCTCTGGAGCAACTTCATCCAGCGGTTGCTTCATGGTCATTCGAAGCATGGAGAATTGATGTCATAGGACCTATCAGCCCCTCATCAATAAAAGGTCATCGGTTCATCTTAGCAATAACTGATTTTTTTTCAAAGTGGGCAGACGCTATACCACTTATTGAAGTTAAAACTTCCAATATGGTCAATTTTATCATACACCATATCATCCATCGATTTGGTGTCCCTAGGCGAATTGTTCATGATAATGGTCCTTAATTTGTAAGCCAAGCATTCTATCGATTTTGCAATAAGTACTAGATTCAGAATGTGGCATTAACTGCTTATAACCCTGCTGCTAGTGGGTTAGCGGAAGCATTCAATAAGATAATTATCAAGCTACTCAAGAAATTCGTTTCATCAAGCAGACGAGATTGGAATGAGACGCTTAGTGAATGTCTTTGGGCCTACCGAACCACGATTCGAACCCCGACAGGCAATACGCCTTTTGCTATGGTATACGGGTGTGAGGCAATCATACCGCTAGAAATTCAGATGCCGTCATTACGGGTCGCCTTAGCAACTAAGATGACCAAGGAAGATAATGTTCGTTTACGTCTTTAAGAACTCGAAGTCCTAGATGAGAAGCGATTACAAGCTCAGCAACACATTGAATTGTTCCAAACTCGAATCTCAAAAGCCTTCAATAAGAAGGTTAAGCAGAGGGCATTCCAAAAAGGAGATTTGGTTTTAACTGTCAGACGACCCATGATCATGACGCACAAAATCAAAGGCAAATTTCAGCCCAAATGGAAAGGACCATTTGTACTAGAGTCAGTCTATTCAAATGTGGCATATCGTCTTATAACTCCAGAAGGTGATACACTCATGATACTGATCAACGACAGATTCTTAAAGAAGTACTATCTTTCAGAGGATCCTTCTTTTGATCAGGTTAACACTACACCTCTAATCAGAACTTTCAGATCCAAGATGTTTGGGAGGAGCAGCTTCTTTCTTTCTCTAATGGGTCATTTCGTCGTCAACCAATGTCGAGCCAATCAAACACCGATTACATTGAAAGAGAAACAAGGACATGAACTTCAATTTTTGCCTTGTCACTCTTCTTTAGTTTTCTATATACAATGGTGGCATACCTCCCTGCTCCTGTTCGATCAATCGAAGCTCGACCCAACGACCAAAGGTCTAAACAATCGAATGGAAGATCAAAATGAGTTTATCTGATGACTTATCAAGCCAAACTCATTGAAGAAGGTTCCATGCGCATCCTTCAGTAGAATCCCTCCAACATAGAAATAAAATAAGGGTCGACAGAGACCCCACAAGGAAGGATAATCTCTGGATAAAATTCTCGTAAAATTCGTGTACACTCCTTGGATCCCCAGCTCTTCTACGGAGTGAAAACTCAGGAGACACACTACAATCCAACGCCTCTAACGACTGAGGAAAGAGGAAAATGTTGACTCTTAAGCCCAACATAAGTTCCCGACAACTCATCATGCTGAGGGGAATAACATGGCTACCCTAACTCAAACGGTAGTTGGTAATGGCATATCAAACCCGTTGACAGCTGAGGATTGCTAAAAATCCTGAGGGACCTGATCCCACTTCATTCCTCTCCAAAATCACTTATCAATTCCCGCCCATGGAATGGTAGGACCACATAAAATAATATTCATTTCCTTGCAAAGTGAATCACGACTCAAACATGTTCCCTGGCGGATAAAATCAATATCCCTAGCAGATCAAACCCTACTTACCATTCTCTTCAATAGAATGACAGGTCCACGCAAATTGTTATTATATTCAAACACCTCTAACAGTAAATGAATCCTTGTCAAGTTAACATCACACCTCTGACAGACTGCCTTACAAATGCCCTCCTAAATCCCCATGGAGTTCTTTTTGTCACGTTAATGATTACCTCTGATATATAATCTCTTATGGGATTCCTTTTCTAGCTCTCAAGCGAGTTTCTGGTAGACTCCCCTCGAGGTCTTTTATTTTCCTTTTCAGTCCCAGCTGGTTGTCACGTTAACAATATACCTCTGACAATTTCTTCCAAATAACATCCGAAGGAGATATCAAATTCCCCACGAAGTTTATAATCAAGTCTTATTTCCCCCTGAGGAATTATTTCTTTTACCGTTATATCCAGCTTGTCACCTCTGAATGGTAGAAATCCTGAACTTGATGGTTTCTCAATCGGTTATGTCCATATTATCTTCGAACTGACAGATAATCAAGTTTCATTTTCTAGTCCAGTACGGACTACTCCTTTGTCGTTATATCCAGTTCACCACCTCTGAACGGTAGGGCCCTGAGTCTAGCAACTTCCAATCAGTTATGTATGGTACTCTAACTGTCATGTCCAATCAACCACCTCTGAACAAATGAGTCAATAACTTTGTTCTCCATTCTTCTATCAAAGTCGGGAGTTCTTACTGTCATGTTAATATTAAACCTCTGAATAGTGGATTGCAAGTCTGAGACCCCTTAGTTGGTTATGTCCAGTCAACCACCTCTGAACCAATAGGAGCCCAGATTCAATTTATCTCAGTCCTTTATGGACTAGCTGCTAATGTAATACGAAACCTCTGACAGCGGATTCGAAGTTTAGTGTGTCTTAGTCTATCATGTTCAGTTTATCACCTCTGAATAGATGGGTCTCTAAAGTCAGATTCACCTCCATTTTGTCATCATATCCAGATCATCACCTCTGAATGAAAAAATTTTGACCAATCATACCTAGTTTGTCACTTTCAACTGGCAAATTCTAGACTTCATTTTTCTAGTCTAGTAGGAAACTATCATGTAGTTGTGGTGTTTAATCCATCATAACCCATTCGTAAATCCGATGGTCTTTAATCTGTCATGTTAATATTTACCTCTGAAAGTAAGATCATCGAGTTCACTTTGTCTCATTTTTATCCCAATAAGATTTGAATCAAGCTACTTTTCAAAATTATTGGTGATAGTTGACCAAATAACTAATTCTATCATGTTGTCGACTCTGAATAGAATTAGTTAATACTCTTATGGTATAAGTTGAAAGACTATACCATTATCTGCCTTCTTTTTGAGAATTGTGATATAACTCGAAAATATTGCAAACTCAGAAGATAAGGCAAGCATGAAATGCAACAAAAGAGTCAAATAGTTTTTGTTTATTGATTCAAGAAGAAGGAAAAAAAGGGGGATACATGGATCACAAACTACGAGGGTGCTTCGTAAGACTTGATCCGTTCCTCGAGGGCAGCTAGCTTGTTTTTTCTCTCCTCAGCAGCTCTGATGAATGCCTACGATCTCAACTCGGCCTCATTAAAGTCTGCTGTCTGGAACAGACGAGCCTCAATTTCAGCCAATGTTGCCCTCTGAGCTATCTCCTGCTGCAAGACTTCATCATTTTGAGTTTTGAGCTGCTCTAGCTGAACGATCTCCTCAAGACGCACCGATTCAGCCTTGGATAGAAGAAGATTATCCCTTTTAATCATTTCCTTGGCCTTCTCAATTTTATCCTCGGCATCAAGAAGAGCGCTACTGGAAACATCGATGACATCTTCAATCTCTACTTTCCTTATTGTCAAGGATTTTAAGTCTGAAGATATTGCGTTGGTTGCTTCCTGTGCTGCAAGGTGAACCTCATGCATTTGAGCAACGAGGTGTTCAAGCTCTTCATTAACGAAGGAATCCAAGTCTAAACCATTGAAACGGCGCCATTCGCCCACGTCCTTCTCAAGCCTCTCCACCAGAAGCTCTAATGCGGCAGCCTAGTCATCCCCTCCAAAGTCTCGAATGCTTTCGATATTTTGAGAGAGGATCACCTTTAAAACAAAAAATGAGGTGGTTGAACCCTTCAAGACTAGAGCGACAGATCACTTTAGGCTTTTACAAAAGCTATCAACCATCTCGGTTACAAATTCTTTCTCGGCTTCAACTACTCCTGGTGAACGATTGGCCCTTGAAGACAAAGCTTCCACCAGTTTCACTGTCATAACGGTAGACGAAATGGCAGAAGCACTGGCTAAAGAAAGACGAGGGATCACTGATGATCGGGGAGGAGTCTTCATGGAAACCAGTAAACCAGCCACGATGGAAGTAGGGCTGGTAACTATTTCAGGAAGAATTGGCTCAACGACTAGCGTTGGAGACGCAAGGCTGGTAATTATCCTCAGCCCGGTGGTTGTCAGGACTGGCAACGTTAAAGAAGCCACCAGCATCTTACCAACCGATTCAGCTGGGAGTGCGATTGGTTCCGCAGCCACCGTCTCCTCAGGCTCTTTAGATCCACTGGCAGGCTCAGGCTGATAAGTGGGCAAGTTATGATACAAGACATCCAATTCTGCAACGTCCGTAGCAGTTGAAGTATGTGGCTCACCCCTGGTTGCCTCGGGAAGATCAGCTGGTTCCCCTGAAGTTGATGCACCCAAAGGCGGAACACCTGTAAAAATACTTTGTTGAAACAAAACATAATAAATATCAGGGAAGAACTGCTTACAAATGATCAAAGTATTACCAAGAGGTGATGTCGCCCCAACCGCCTCAGCAACAATTTCTCCCAAGATTTCCTCGACAGCAGCGCTAATTCCACCAGGCTCTATAGAGGAGACTTTGGCAGTTATGAGAGGAACGTCCAGCTCGCCTTCGCTTACTGAAGGCTATATAAATCATCCCCTGGAGCTTGAGGGGGTCGGGCTCTCCTTCGAGGCACCGACACCCGAAAGACTGACACCAGCCGCGTCACCCTCAGAGTCTTCTAAAATGACGAAATAGCTAGCCTCGTCGCCCTCCTTATAGGTAAATAGAGGATCATAATAATCCCCCTGTTCTCCTGTAGTCTCGGTTCCTGAATCACAAGATAAACAAATGAGCTGCATGAAATATATAAATACATGTCACAAAAATGAAACTGGTCTTACCCAGGCCGGGAATAGCTTTATCAGTTGTTTGCTTCTGTGCTGATAGTTTAATAACTAACGGGATAGGAGAAGGAATTGCAGCTAATTCACCCTCGGTATTAACAGTGAGAGTGTAAACGACGAGGCTTCTTCACCACCCTCTTCCTACGGGATCCACCTTTCCGCTTCCGTTTGAAGTGGACGTTAGGATCTTCTTCCTCCACCTCCTCCACTTCTACTTCTTCCATGGGGGCTGTGCCTACCCCGCCAGGATCATCTGCTGGAACATCAGTGCCTACGACTCCTTCAAAGCGGGGACTTTCGGCATTTGAAGCCTCACTGTCGGCAGTGGCAACAAACTCCGGAAAGGCCTGGCATCCGAACTCTTTTGCCCTCACCCTTCTCAACGACTTTTTTCTTCAGCAGCTGGGAGATCCACTTCAAGCCAAAAGAGTTAACAGAAAATCCGATTGGCATGGAGTTTGAAGTTCTGTACCATTGACATAACCCTAAAGTCATCAGTAGATTTGGGGCCCTCAACGACACGCATAACCGTGCCTCGGTACAACCCGCAATGAAATACCGCCAAGCACGAGCACTATCAATTAGGCTCCCCATGAAGGTCAGGCTGGTATTCGGATTACCAACATAGGTTGGTCATACCCGAACTGACGAGCAAACCGGCTGGGGATATACGGCTCCAAATAGTAAATATCCCCGCTCCTGTACACTAGATGAGATGGACAGATGCTAACTAGTCATTCAAAGATTCCCCGGCTCAGCGATGTCTTTCCAGCCCCTACATCCTAGAATTCCTCGTTGTACCCTGCATCACAGATGTAAGGGATGCACCAAAAGAGACTATACACGTCATGCCGGCACAACAACTTATGGACCGCAGCCATGTAAGTCCGTGACCACGAGGATCCCTCAAATCGGCGAAGATGCGCCACCCGAACACCTTCTAGAGGCTCTTCACTGGCCTGAATAATGGCCGGACAGTGAAGAGCGAACCATGCCATTAAGTAAGTATATGGCAATCCGATCCTGGGGTTTGGTCCGTCACGGGGTAAGATCGTTCCTTTTCTCCTCTTCGTTGCCGGTGGTCTGCAAAAGCCACTATCAGTGCAAGGAGACCCCGCTGGATACGGCACACTATCGCCAGAAGAAGCCCCAAAGAGTGACCATGTACCAGACGAACGGCCGACAATAAGACAGTGGGAAGGACGACGTCGCTAGAAGGTGATGGCACCACACACCTCTTCAGCCAGACTGATAAAAAGCCACCAACATCGCTTTCTGAGACATTGGTCGGCAGGCTAAATAATGGAAGCTCCTGAGAATGTCACCCTTCTCATAGATGCCATCATCTTCTTCAAGAATAATATCTCCTTGGGCATGCTCTTTCATCCTTTGGAAGATATCTTCGTCCGCAACCCCGTAATGAGCCACTTCGGGGGCATCTTTGAGGTTGGGGAACAGATAATTCCCCCAGCTCTTCGAACTGTTCGAAGCTCCCTTAGGATTGCCGTGCATGCTCGAGCATATGTAAAAGTGGCACATCAATTCTCGATAAGTCTCGAACAAAGCGGGCTCCTATTTTTCTCAAAAGCGTCAATTCCGATTCGCATGGAAAGTATTCTTCATAAGGGAGAAAACCCATCGGCAAAGTAGAGACTTCCCACATCTTATGCAAAGCCATGCCCAATTCGCCCACAGGGGTAAAGAAAGTCCCAGTAGCAGGACAGTATAACTCAAAGATGACGTAGAAGTTCGCTATACTCATTTGAATGCCATAGCAAGTTGCTCTGACAACCTCATAAAGTCCTAGTCTCCTTAAATCCTCTTCAAAATGGGCCAAGACGTGTCAAGTCCCTTCACCAGGCCTTGAGAGGATGAATCCAGCCTAGAGTCCTGAAATCGGTTGCCGAATAGTTGCCATGGACTCTGAAGAATTGATTTCCAAAAGTTTGAGTCATAGACAGATTTTCCCCCACCAGGATGTCTTGGAGAACGTTTCCAGGGTGAAGACCCAATATACAGGGGGACCCGCCCTTGAATAGCCAGGAGAAGCAGCTATTAAGATACCCACATGGACTGAGGTAGTGGTCCAGGTAACCTGCCATTTCATCTTCCAAGGCCTCGTCACGCATTAGAAGAAAGACAGTGGGAAATGACGCTTGCTAGACGGGAGGTAATACTTCTCACCATCCAGATTGAAGATCCACTACCCTTCCCGGCCAGCAGCTGATGATCGGTGTCAGGCGCGTATCCCCAAATATGAAGTCGGGCTTCCGATAAATCTTTCGGTCACAATCCTCGAGGGGAGCAGTAGTCAGAATACTCCTCATGGTACGCAGATCTCCGGATGGATCAGGGCGCCCCGGCCAGGAATGCTCTGCTCACTGAACAACGAAGCTTGCCCCTAGAATTGTAAGCTGACGTTGCCATCTAGACCCCTAGCCAACCCAAAAGGCTGTTCAGAGGCCTAGGGGTATAGTGCACTGCAAAGCAAGAGGAAGAAACTATATTAGTCTATGAGTCAAAAAGAAAAAGAAGAAGAGAGAAGCTAAAGCAAAAAAATGCTAAGGCATAACTTCACTCGGGAGCGAAGCTAGCCTAACATTAGCTTCGCACTCCATACGAGGGCAGAGTGTAGAAAAGTCACTAAGTGATTAGCTTCGCTCCGGAAGCTTGCTTCGCATTCTGTCAGTTGACAGAATGCAAAAAGCCCAAAGGGCGAAAAGGCACTTGTGTCTAAATATGACCACAAGGGCCTAAGTCCTTTGACTCAACTCCGCTTCGGAAGCTTAGATTCGCGCTCCGTTACTCGACAGAGTTCGAAGGAAGCCCTAAGGGCTAGCTTCGTATAGAAGCTTGAAGAAGAAACCATTCGGTTTCTAATTTCAATTCACAAAATTAAAGGGGAATTAAATCCCCTAAAAATTCAGTGGATTTAAATTAAGGGAGAGCGACACCCTAAGATCACTGGATCATGATGAATCACTCCAGATTCATCATGAAATCGTCAGGAATCGATTTTGAAAAGAGATGAGAATCTCTAAAAAAGGAGGAAAAACTCCCTACCCGCTATGGGGCGCTCGATGATCGGAGGAGGGGACGGCGCCTCCGTAGAAGAGATTGCTGCCTCTTTTCCTACACGTCATTTGGGGGCCATGAAGAACTGAGAAGTTCTAAGTCTGAATGAAGGAGAAGAAGGAGAAAGAGATTTGCTCTCTGAAAATTCGAAGTGGTTTTTAAGAGAAGGTAATTCTCTCTTTCAGCCCACCGGGCTTTTATAAACATGAAATTGTCGAGCTTCGCATTCTCAAAGGGAGCGCAGGCGGTCATTTCAAATTAATTGAAACGGCGCCCAAGCGCCTTCCGCTGAGAAGATTTACTTTAGCTCCGCCAAAGGCTAGCTCCGCTGTAACTTCAGTGTGACTTCGCTCGACGCTTAGTTAACTTTGCAGAAAGCTGAGCACTAGCTCCGCTGAGAGCTCGTTTCTGACTTAGCTAGAAACCCGTCTTTAACTTCACTGGAAGCTTAGCTCCGCTAAAGCGCTTCTCTTTCCTTCTTTGGGAAAAGGCCTATAGAGAAAATCAAGTGGGATCACGCAGTGTACGACTGCACCAAATGGGTTTTTCCCGACCTAAGCTAGTCCATTCCAGTTTCTTCCGAAGTTTAAAGTGAAGGACACGAAACAAAGTAAACCAACAAAAAGCAAAATTTCATTGATTCAAAAGGGAATATACATTAATAATACATCAAGATTGTCTCTCATACAACAGACTCTTTGCTCCAAAAGCATACAAGTTGTCGTATCTACTTTCAGGGTGATAAGCTGTCCCAAGACAACCAGACCAACTGGACACGAAAGGTCTTCCTCCTTCACAAGACCGTAATCTTTCGCTTAGTGATAGATTTTACTACAAAGGAGTTGGATCTTCTTTGATCAAAATTGGTAAGGTATTGGTTGCCACCAGAAAGCTGGATCTTCTTGATCAAAATTGGCAAAGGAAGGATCCAAGACCTTACTGGTGACGTCCCCTTCTTGAAGTGGATCATCTCAGATAAGCGACTAATATCCCCTTCCCGAAGTGGTTCCAAAGTGGATCATCTTGGATAAGTGACTACCAGCCTCTTTCTGAAGTGGATCATCTCAGATAAGCGACTGCCGGCCTCTTTTCGGAATGTGCATCAGCTGTCCCAGTATGCTCCTCCTGCTTATAACCGAAGTTTCAACTCCAAATCTCCTTCATCAGGTCAAAAGAATTGGGAGCACATAACTGCAATACAAACAGGAAATGATTTAGCATTAAATAAAAAAGAAAGAGGGTGAAATGCTAAGTCAAAGTTTTATTCTTTAAGCGAAGCCAATCCAGATCTGGCCCTGTTATGCCCTGAGGATGAACTTCAGATAAGCAGAGAATAGCCTCACGGCAATGCCAGACCGGCCTAGCAGAAGCCAAGTCTCAGCTCCGCTTAAACAGCTGGGTCAGATAAGCCTTAGAAAGGTCAAGTCCTCGCCTCGCCTGTATGGCAAAGCTAGACTGGCCCAGGAAGGGAAAAGTTTTAGCCCCACCTATATGGCAAGACTGGCTCAACCTTAAAAAGGTCAAGTCTTAGCCCCGTCTATATGGCAAAGCTAGACTAGTCTGAAAAAGGTAAGGCCTCACCCATGCTTATCTGAAAGGCCAAGGCGACAGCTTTTCCTAAAAAAGTTCTTCTCCTGATTAGGCAGAATACTAGCTTCGCCAGGAAGCTTAAAAAAGGTGCTGAAACTCTTCTCCAAAGACCAAGCCGAATGCAGAGATCAAGGGAATTTAATCCCTGAAATAGCTGGTAAAGCTAAGAGCATTAAGGCAGATAAACTCCCTAAAAGTCACTAGTTTATTGATAAAGTCTTTGGATGACGAGACTCACTAGCCCCTGGCCGGATAATAACCAGAGTGAGAGTCCCACTACTTCAGGGACCTCAGTCTCCTTGCTTGGGCAATAGGGAGATGTCATAAGCAAACCTCCCAGAAAGAGAAAAGTATGTTTCTCTGGAAAGCACTACAAGAGTCTTATTTATAGGCCTCATGGCTTGACCACGTCGCTGTCACTTCAAGCCTAGAAGCATGGGCAAAGTTAAAGCATTTAAATGCTTAGCCTCGAGAAAGGGAATAGTCCCCTTCGTGAATACACACGAAGTTCATTGAACTTTGAAAAAGGGAATAATCTCCCTCGTAAACGCAAGTGAAGTTATTCAAACCTTAAAAGAGGGAGCAATCCTTCTCGCAACTCATAAAAGCGGTTGGCCTTAGGCAATGGAACGTCATTCCATCACAGCGAACACAAGGCTAGCACTAGCAGAACACTGATAATCCAACCTTGTCTGGAAGCAAAGCTACTTCAGGAAGACCAAAGGCGAAGCTATCCAGAAGCGTGAAGCTACACAGAAGCAAATTAATACAATTCCTCGGCGAACCTATTCTAGCCCGAAAGCGGGGCTAAAGGCGGAGTTGAACTCAACCACCAAAGCAACGTTCATACTCACATATCATTGATCATCAACCAAAGTAGTTTAAAGTATTTCGAAATCTGTACAATTCCATTGCAGATATATGAAAACTTTGAAGGGAATTTATTGGCACTCTAAAAAAACACAAGACTCTTAACAAGTTTGAACAAGGTCTAACTTGTTGACATTCACAAAAGACAAGCTAACAACCAGTTTTCACCCATCCCAGAAGGATGAATTAGCGACTTAGACCCTACTGATCCGGTGAAGTAGATAGTAAGCCAAGATTGCCCTTGAAAAGACCTAAGCAGGTCTAGAGACACTAGCTCAATACTTAGTCTCACATGAGCCCAAGGGATAAGCAATCGCATGAGAGGCTAAGTTTGCTTAGCTCCACAAGAATTCCAACATAACTCCGCCATGAGCTAACTTATAGCTTTGCCCGGGAGTTTTCCATAACTCCGCGAAAAGCTGGCTGATAGCTTCGCTTGATGCTCTACAGAGCCGCACAAAAAAGGTCAACTTGTAGCTTCGCTGAGAGCTTACTTCTAACGTCACCAAAAGCTTCTCTTAGCTCTGCTATGAGCTTATTAGACTAGCCCTGCTGCGGATCTTTTATGGTCATCTTTGACTAATCAAATCTACAGATGCGATCATTGTGATTGAAATCAAATTTGGCAGTTGCTTGCCATAATCTCTTGACTCCCCCAATCAGTTGAGAAGATCGGGGGAGATCTCTCAATTAGCTGGAGATAATCAAGGGAGTATCCCTCATTTAGCAGAGCAGATCAAGGGACTAGCGTTATACACTGTTCCTAGCTTCGCAGAAGCTGTTTTTAGCCTCGCAGCAAGGCTACTTTTCGAAAACAAAACTAGATTGACTCAATATATTTGCTAATTTTTAGGGCGGTTACATCCCTATTTTTCCTTATAAATAGCCCACCAGGGCGAGGCGACAAAAAGAGGAGAGGGAGAGGAAAAGAAGGCGCGGCATAGAGAGCAAGCAACGAGCAGCAGCTAAATTATTGTCTCATCAAAGCTTTCCACTTTCAAAACTTTAGAGATTTTGTTCTCTTTTCGATTCAGGATTCCAATACGCCTTATTTTTGAAGATTTTCGGAACCAGGAGAGAAGGAAAATCTATCGAAAAGGCTTGCATACCTGAGTGATTATATCGTCAAAGGGACAAAGTGATCGCGCGCTGATCCGACTCCTACCGGCACACTTCCTCAGAAATCTCAAAGGAGATCTACTTATAATCTTTCTTTCTTTAAAAAAGTACTTGTAATTTCGCTCCTCCAATTTTTTTGTAAGTTTTCCCTTTTGCAAATTCATGGAAAACAATCGACTACAAGAATTTTCAAGCGGGCTTCTCTGATAATGACATTTGAGCGATATTGAGAGCTTTGAGTTACGATCCCATACTTGAATACCCTTGAGCCATCAACACCTTCTTTTAGAGGAAGAAACATGTTAGATCTTATTGAATCCTGAAATACACTCTTGACCTTGATTAGTACCAATTAACTCCATATGCTTTGTTATCATCAAAACGCAAAACTGGAGATTGTAACCTTTGGGCCAACAGCAGATAGATCAATAAAGTACCCACTTGGTGTTATTGAATATGTACTCGTTAAAGTCGACAAGTTCTATTTCCTTGCCGACTTCATCATATTAGACTTGGAGGAAGATCGCAACATTTCCCTCATCTTATGCTGATCTTCCTTAGCCATAGGAAGAACTTTAGTTAATGTGAAAAAAATGAGAACTCATCCTTCGAGTACAAGATGAGCAAGTTACTGTGTTTAAAGCTACGTTACAAATAGCAAAAGTCGAAAAGTGCTTCAAAATTGACACCAAAGACAAGCAAGTAGTTGAAGCACCAAAGTAGAAACTTACGACTGCCCCAATCATCATTGCACCAATTTGGAGTTTACCTTTTGAAATCATGTGTGATTCAAGTGACTCTGTCATAGGAGCTGTATTAGGGCAAAGAGGAGGCAAAGATTTTCAAATAGTCTATTATGTGAGTCGTACCCTAAATGATGCCCAGTAGAATTACACCACAACTGAAAAGAGCTACTTGCTGTAGTCTTTTCCTTTGACAAATTCTATTTTTATTTAATTGGGGAAAAAGTAATTGTTTGTACAATCATTCAGCTCTCAAGTGCCTATTGAAAAAGAGCAACACCAAATCAAGATCGATAAAGTGGATACTACTACTCCAAGAGTTTGATTTGGAGATAAGAGACAAAAAGAGTGTGGAGAATCTCATCGCCGACCATCTATCAAGGATTGAAAACAACAGAGAAGAACAAACAATGAAAAATCAATAAACGAATCTTTTCTGGATGAGTCTCTATATATCATAGAGATAGCAACTATTGAATGATCAGATCAGAGAAAGTCTAACTAATGATTATAACTTAAAGCGCTTCTTGAGAGGCAACCCAAGCCCTTTTATCCTAGTTTTAGTTTTTAGTTCTTTTTTTAAAAAATTATTTTTATATTGTCCAACTTATACTGACTGCTGTTTTTCAAATACAGGGATAAAAGGAGACCAAAAAGGATTCAAAAATAAAACCCGAAGTAAAAGGCAACTAAGCTGACAAGAATGGCGTCTCCATCGTCCATATTGCTAATCCTCTATCAAACAACAACCAGAGGAAATCTAGATTTTGCACACGTGAGTACATTAATTTCACATATTTTTAGAGACATTAACTTTTGAGTATTTATTTCCATGTGGCAAATTAGAAAATTGATGATTATAAAGAGATTTCTTACTTTATGGATATATTTTCAAAATTTTAGGGAATTAATTTTCTGAATTTTTGTAATCATGAGGACATGCCTCAGTTTTGGTATGGGGGGAAATCAAATAAAAAATTTCCTTTTTTCAAAATTTTTCAAAAATTGATGTCAAAATTTAAATTTTACACTAACTTTTAGAGTAGGACTTGAAGTTTTCTTTTTACTCTTTTCAAAAATTTTAACTCCTTTCAAAACTTAACTGATTTGAATTTGAATTTGGATTGATGGATTGATTTGAATTTGAATAGGATATAAGAATCCTCTCTTTATAAAAAAAATCTATAAAAGCTAACATTTCTCTCTTCTTTTTCACAGCACCCTGAGATCAAATTCTGAAAACCAGAAAGCCCAGAAGAACAAGGAGAAGGAGAAGTAGTGCAGAGTCAAACTTTCAATAGGAGAAGCTAGTTTTACGGCGAAACCGTCATCTGGACAGCTGATCTGCCATAAACTTGCAGAAACAGAGGACAATCTTCCGTAATCTTGTGAGTTATACCAAATAGTTTCAGTTTTTATTTCTACTTCTAAAATCATGATGAAGTTTATTGCTGAAAAGAATTTCTTTATGATCTTTCAAGCTTCCAGTACATATTTTTCAGAAGAAATCAAGCATAAGAATTGGGGGTATTTGATTCATGAGGGTAGTTTTGAATACATCCTTAGTCTAATGGAGGAATTTTATAATAGTTTCACCAACAGTGATATAGATAATCATGCCCATAGGATTTGCATTAATTGGAGAGGGGAGAGGAAGGTTTTAGATTTACAATCATTATCGAATTTGAGCAGAATCCCTCTCGTTCGTAGTCTAAATTAGATTCCTCAAGAATACATGAGCTTAATGGGTGAAAATTATAGAATGGCTACACATAGGGGGATAGATGCAAAAACTCTTTGTCATAATATTCATGTTGTATGTAGATGATTGAGTACCAATGTATTTGGTTGTACACACATGATCACATTTTATAATCAAATGTTTCACATTGTACATCTTTTTGTGATAAAGAATCAATAACTTTGCATGTATTTTCAATTATTTTAAACTATATGCAATGTTAAAGATAGACAAAAAGAAGCATAAAGTCACTTTTGCTTTGTCTATTCTTATTATCCAAATTTGTAAAAGTTGAATGATTGAGGATGAATACAATGAGATATATAGAAATATAATTATGATTGCAAGTGAAAGTAAGACTGTACCATATTTTGCATATCTATAAATTGATTGGACTGAAGAAAAAACCCATGCTGATGTTCGTGTAGTTCCATCGAAGTCTTCCGAAGAAGATGATGATGATCAATTCTTTGAGCAATAGCCACCCCCATGACAATAGAGAATTTATGATAAAAATTTGCGAAGGATTAAAGAAAACTTATAAATTAGTTAAGCGGCTACACATTAAGAAAAAGTCTTCACCATCACACATAAATGGATCTAAATCGGAGGGTACTAGTTCAAACAAGAGAGGAAGGAGATCATGATTGTATCTATGTTATAATTTTTATTTTATTTTAGTTTTCTTTTTTATTTAAAAAATATTTTTTGTAATAAGTTTAATTAGTTTTTTAGGAATTAAGAATTCAATGTAGTTTGAAATCTCGATAGAATGATCGATTTGATAAAATCTTTTATTCTTGACTAAGAAATAAAACTTTTAAAAAATAAACACCTCTAGATTTTGTTTACATTATTATGCATTTGTCATCACACTTATGCTATAGTTTCATGCTTGGGATGATGAGAAAATTTTGACCTTATTCAAATATGAAATATATATATATATGTAAATAAAAAAAGAAGGTAAAAAAAACCAAAGTTTTAAGTAGATAGGTTCTAGGGTCTCAATAAACCTTGGTATCTACACGAAAAGGAATTTGATGAAAAAAATATAATAAATATAATTTTTTTAATAATTTTAATAATCAATTAGTTAGATATTTTGGTCTCAAGAAGTCTTGATATTTACACGAAAGAGAATTATATGAGCTATATATATAAAAAAAAAAAGAAAATTGCTTAAAGGGCAACGAAGTAATAATACTTCAAACTTCTATATTGTCACGCCCCGCTTCTTAAAATACGTGAAAACAAAGTTGCAACGAGAGTCAACGACATATATACGCGAGAAAAATACCCCACGCATATACGCTAAGCCTAAAGTGACCTGAACAAGCTATATAATCACTATAATAAATTAATACCACTGCAATATCACATATAAATATCCACATATGATGACATATGAAAAGGAAATGGAATAAGCATGAGTCCAATGCATAAAATCATGAAATCGATGGAATAAAGAAGAGACAAAAAATTGAGTAAAGATGATCGAGTAAGACAGACTCTGACTCCTCAAGATGCCTGTGATCCTCTCCAAAAAACCTGATCAATAATAAATAGCCACAGATTTGGATATAGAAATTTAGAGAGTCAGAACTCCTAGTGAATGTGTAAGAATAAACTGAAAAGATGCATGTGCATATAACATGTGAGCAGATAAAGAAAATATATATACCAGAATAAGAAATGATATGAATAAATTAAATAAACAGTAATGTGGATAGCATATAGTAGAGTATGTATCCAGTCAGATATTCAATCAGTTGTCTATCACAATCTAATCTTAATTAAGACTATCATACACTATCACTCCCATTAAGTTCGAATACAAAATCCAGAAATATAAGTAACTAGTCAATTATGCATAAACATGCCACCAGGTTGGTCAAACCAATCTACGTCTACTCCTCAACCCAAGATCAATTCCAACTCAATCGAGTCTACTAACAAATGTAAGTCCAATATCTCGTTCTTTTAATAAAGAATCTCCAAATAAATTAATCATCAATATCTAACCACACTCTCACCTGTTTTACCATCAATAAAAATAATCAAATCTACTGATAAGATCACTCAGATATCAACTCGTATAACTACCATCATGAACTAGTCAAATCCAAGATCTAAATATAATTATAGTTTAAGTTACATCACTAATAGTTCCAATCCCAATCAAGATAATAAGTAAGGAGTGGGACATCCTCAAGCTACATGAAATCTAGAAAGTCTCTGAACTCAAATCTCGATATCAATAAACATCATTACTCAGATAATTTATCAGCAAATATCTCCAAATAAAATACTTGCAACTAATAATCCAAAATCAGTATTATTTGATAGATCAAGGTAAGGTATTCATGTAAATCTCAAGTTGAACTCTAGGGCCATATGTAAATCCAAGCATCCAGATAAATCAATTTTAAGATAACATCTTACTTAATCTATCTTTATTGTCTCAATGAATTCTCGTCTGATGTATCATTAAATAAATGTCTGATAAATACCTCAAATAAGTATGCAAATATGAATCAGGTCAATCTCAAATCAATCCAAGTCATAGTCTAAGATGTACGACAACTAATCTAGAATCAAAAATAATAATCCTTCACACATGTAATGATATTGATAAACATTCATATGAACTAACTAAATAGGATGAGCACTTACTGATATCCTATGAAGGTATACATGTAATCACACTAGTAAAATAAATTAGATAATCACATAAAATGATACAGGTACTCATACAGGTAAAATAAAGTAAATGGTCATATGAAATAAAGCAAGTAACACACACACATATGACAATGGTGAATGAGAAAATAATACAAGAACAAATACTCACTATTATCGTCTCAGTAAATTTTAGTAATATAATTACACAATAATATAAAATTATTCATTATAAAATTCTTGTTTAACTGAAGGAGAAAAAGAACACTCACCTAAACTCGATCCCAAGTCCAAAGAATCATAAGGCCCCGATAAATCTACATGATTCATTTCAATAATAATTATTAAATTTTTAAAAGGATGTTTTACTTGAGAGTTATAAGGAGTTTTAATCTTGATTAATTAGTTTGGAGGCTAGGAATATGATCCTCTGAGTTTAATGAATCTAGTAGGTTTAATTTAAATTAATTTCTAACTTTTATTGGATTTTTAATAAACTTTAAAACGAGTCTAAATTTATCATTAAGGACAATGACTTTAAAGTGAGTTATTTGAGTTAATTCATGTTGCTATTTATCTAAAATTTTTATCATAGAAAATAGAAGTGTTGTAGACTATTATTTATATTTTTCTCTATTTCTTTTTATTATATTTTTAACAGATTATTTTAATATACAATTCTTCTTCCTTCCTTTCTTTCTTTCTTTCTTTTTTTTTTTAATATATCAAACAGGCCAGGCCGGACCAGGCCAGGCCCAGGCCTGATCCAAAAAATTTTTATATCTTTTTTAAATAGACCCAAAGGCCCTGTGTTGACCCAGCCGGCCTGGCCTAGCACTGCTGGCCGAAAGCAGCAGCCAGAAAATTTTTTTTATAATTTTTCTGAAAATCTTTTGTTAAAAATTCTAAAAAAATATGTGAATTAAAATTATGAGTTGGTATATCTTCACATGTATTTTAGTTAGAGTTTAGATTGGGTTTTGATGTATAAAAAATATTCATAGAGATCATGGTGTAGACATGATTTTTAATAAATTATTTATATCAAATAAATTTGAGAAAATAAATTACTTATTTAGATTTGATCTCCCCTATCATGTTACTCAATCTCTACACTTCAAGATTCTTTTGTTCATGCTCCGCTTGAGGAGAAAAGAAAGAAAGATGTGGGGAGAGTTGGGTCATGATTTTCTCTTGAGGTAGAAAAAGAGAAGAAGTTTAGGGTTTTTATAGGTTATTAAGCATTTAAAAATCAGAATTTCAGTTGGGTTTAAATTGCTTGATTTAGTAGTTAGGATTAGGATGTGAGTTTAGATTAGAATTTGAATTATGATTATATATTTAGATTAGATCATAGATTTGTATTAGGATTAGGTTTTGAGTTATAGATTATTGGGTTGGTGGGTTTCGGGTTTAGATAAATAGGTATCGGGAAAAGAATCAAGGAGGAAAAATAATAATTCAGACAATAATATTAATAATAATTAACCAAGTAATAATAGAAATAAATAATAATAATTAAAATACTGATAATAATACTCTAGTAATAATAATTAACAAAAATAATACCAATCCATAATAATAATATTATTAAAAATAATAGTTAACAATACTACCAATAATAATTAAAAAAATCATAACAATAGCAATAATAATTATAATCATAACGAAACACTCATTACTAAGAGTAACAAATAATAATAGTAATTAAAAATATTAATAAATGATAATGATAATAATAAATAAAGCCAATGTTAATATCTTAGAAATAATTTGTATATCTAATAATAATAACTATAAATCAAGTAATTAACAAAATGGTAAGTAAAGCCAGATCAAATATTTTAAAATAATAATACAGTATCATTGACTAGAAGATATTACATACACACACACACACATACATATATATATATACACACACACACACATACATATATATATATATATACACACACACACACATACATATATACATATATATATATATATATATATATATACACACAAAGAAAAAAATCATATATGTATATAAAAACACGTTTAGGTATGGAAAAATTCGAATAAAAAATTTTCAAGCTAAAGATTATTTACACTTACACGAAATATTCATAGGATCAAACAATTTAAAAAGAATTGTGTGAAAATATTGAATTTAAATCTCTAGAAAAAGAAAATGAGATTTCTTGATTTGATATTGAACTTGATTTAAATTAGACTTATTTAAAACCTATGAACTTAATTGCTAGTGAACACTTGTACATATAATTTTATTTATTTATTTATTTATTTATTTATTTATTTTCAGTTATCATTATTTTCGGTTATCATTTTTTTCTTAATTTTGCTTATTTTTTATTTCTTTCACTAAATTTTGTGAGTGTAATTTACTGAAAACTCTCACGAGACAATACTCGTTCACTAGGGTAACCTAGGATTTTAACAGCTTGTTGCACGTAGTTAGTTCAACCATGATTCCTACGAAAGTAAGTTAAAATTTTTATTTTTTTAATATTTTTATTTTTCTTTTTAACTTAGATTTTGCTCGAGGACTAGCAAAAGCTAGGTTTGGGGTGTGATGAATGGCATTTTGTATGCATATTTTATATTCTTTTATATCTATTTTTGCCACTATGATACTGTATAGGTAATTTGTTTTGTTAACTTTTACAGATTTTGAGTCAAAGAGCAATTTTAGGGAAAAGATCGGAAAAAATGTTGAAAAATAAGAGTTGCAGAGGAAGAATTTCTGGAAGACCTAGATGGATACAGAGAGCCTAAAAGGATCAGTGCATAAATTCAAGAAAATCAGAGAAATTCCAGAGGACAATTCAAAGAAAAGATGGCGAATCCACCGTCCCAACAACGAATCCGCGGATGACCAGTCAAAGGAGATGAAGCGCTTGAGCCAGCTATTCTCTTAGTTAAAATAGATCCTGTATTGTAGTCAACAGCGAATATACCATATTATACAGTGAATCCGCTGTCAACCTGAGTCGATTGATGATGTAATTTTTTTCAAAATTCGTTTAGGACTTTGTTTTTATTTTTAGAATCCTTAGCCGATTGTTTAGGGTTTCTGAGGCCTATATAAGAACATGCATACTCTTGTGTTTATTATGCAATTTTGGAGATCCAAACTTGGAGATTACTTCTTAATAAAACTGTGAATTTTTTGCAACTTGCTGATTCTTGGAGGAGAAAATCAGAGGAAGAAGAAGGAGCTTCAATTGAATTTTTTTCTTTCTTTTTCTTTATTTAATTTTATTCAATGCTTTTACTTATTAAAAACATGCTTTCTTGCTTTTTAATTATAAACAAATTTTTCTATCGAGGGCTTTGCCATAGGCTATCTACTGAAGATTATTCATGAATTAATTAGTTATCAGTTGTTCTTATTTAATAAATTGCTTAATTTCTATTCTAGGTTTAATTGTTAATAATTGGTGGTCATAATTATTTAGATGATTAAATTAGAGACTGAAAAACAATAATCTAATAGAGCATTTAGGAATAGAGATCACTATTTACAGGCTGAGACCGGGAGGTAAAATATAGGCAGTGTGATCTTTAAAAGAGGAATCATAGATCTTAATGATACTATAAGATAGTAAATTCGCTAGATCGGGAAACTGTGAGTTCTAAATTAAGATAAGATTTAGCAACTATCAGGAGAGAATGTTAAATGCTGAAACATCCTTGATTATTAGCAATAATTAGATAAAATTTCTAATACGATTAATTAGAATAAATCTGAAGTAGATATGCTAAAGTCCTAAAGCCCTAGTAACTTCTCATAAATGAAAAACACTCTTTTAATCAATTTCGCTTATTCTCAAATAAGATTAGAGATAATTAATAGTGGTAGTTAAATACAATCCCTGTGGGTTCGACATTCTATTTCATCACTTTATTACTTGTAATAATTCGGTATACTTGTCAATCCGCACGGCAACGTTCTTATCCTCGAGGCGACCTCCGATTCAAGGCAGCCAAGCGTTCCGCTTCCTGTCTAGCCGCAATACATGATCATCTAGTACAAGTGATTGAGTGATCTTATACCTCCAATGAAGACATGAGAGTACCTCCTCTGATAGCACCCCCATTATTTCAATTAATCCATGCATTATTTCTCAAATTATCGAATAAAATTAATTTTTTTCTACTAACCATTTCAGCCTACCCCGTTGATGCGAGTGTCCCCCATCAGAATCTCTGACGCTTGTATGTCTCAATGTGGGAGTATCCCTACTCGGAGATGACAACGCAAGACCAGCTTACGGGTTCCCTCTTGATTAGCCTACAGGCAGTCGAGACCCTCTGCTGTAGAAGTGTCCCCCGTTCGGAGTCCCCGCTTCGCTGATGGAGTATCCCCGTCAAAATCCCTGAAGCTTGTATATCCTGATGTTGGAGTGTCCCCACTCGGAGACGGCAACACAAGCATCAGATTACTGGCTCCCTCTCGATTAGCCTGCGGACAGTCGAAATCCTCCGCTGTGGGAATGCCCCTGATTTGAAGTTTCTGCCCCGCTGATGGGCGTGTTCCCCATCAGAATCCTCGATGCTTGTACGTTCCCCGCACTCAGTGACAACAACTTAAGCACCAGCCTACGGGTTCCCTTTCGATTAGCCTAAAGGCAGTCGAAACCCTTCGTTGTGGGAGTATCCCCACTCAGAATCTAAAGTTTGTAGGTACCATTGATGAGATTACCCCCACTCGAAAATAATAACGCATACTCACCGATACTCTGTTATCAGCACTCCGAAGAGACATGGTCATGTCAATTCCAAAAAAAACTAATAGTAAAAACAAACCAGGCAAAATCTAAACACCTCTATTTTCATTTCAAAAAAAATTTCATTCCAATAGATATTTATAAACCAAAAGATATTTCCATTCTAAAAGATATCTTTCATTCCGAATACCATTACATTAAATTTATTTAGTTACATCTGACAAGTGCAACAAAAAATTCTTTTACATCTCTGTGTTTTATCTTTGGAAAAGATACAGAAGATCTAGATTCAGACTCTCCAGTTCTGCCACCATTAGCAAAAACCCAGTGCTGAACAACAAAGATTTATTCATCCGAAGTTGTCTCCCAGAAACAGTTGTCCATCTTCATCCACGCCATGACTCCTGAACAGGCAATCCTAGCCTCCCGCCTCCGTGTTCCACCAAGGCAGAAAAATAAGGAGTCCCAAGAAGCACGATAACGTCCACAACATCAAACTGACTCTGGCAAGACATGCAAGTAGGAGAGCTTCAGACTCCAGGAAGAGGAGTGGTTCATCAGTGCATCAACAGGCGAGCTCCCTCTCCTTCCTCCTCATACACGCCATCAGAAAAAGAGGTTGACAGCCTCAAGGTCGAAGCTTGCTAGCCCAAAATAGAGCGACCCGAAAATTTGATCACCCGATCCAGTTGAAATAAGAATCTTACTTGTCATCCTCAATGGCAGCACCCTATCACGACGACTAATGCTCCGTAACAACTCTTTCACGACAATTAATGCAACGCATCAACCAGACTAGAGAACCTTATCACTGTTTCCTCATCCTTCTTCTCCCTCTCCTTTTCTTTCCTACATCTGATGAAGAGAAAAAAAATAGAGCATCAGCACAGTAAGAAAAGAAGAATTAGAATTTAAAATAAAGCTTTTGAAGAAGACAACAAAGATGATTTTCTCCCATGGGTCTCTTTTTATTTATAGATGAATGAGAAAGCACACCTCCTTCAATTCAAACTGCAAATTCCTGAAAAGTCAGTGCACTTTCCAAAATTTTCGGTGAACAGAAAAAGCAAAAGATCAACTATTACAACAAACCATAAAACCCTACAATTCCAGCCATATTGATTCCAGGATTCAAAGAGACGCAGGATGCAACTTTGAAGAATCCAATCGACTGATGTGATAATTGGCAACCAACAGTACAATCTCTATTTAACTCCAGAAGATCAACAATAATTTGAAGAGATTTGTCGTACGCTCCTCTGCACACAAGCGTCAAAGTGAGCTCAAGGCATTGAGAATCCCTTCGATCTCCTTTGCTCCCCTGACTTCTCTTCTGCAGGCTCCAGCAAGTGGGGAAGCGGGGGCATCTGTAGTAGTCAAAATTTGATCCTGCATCAGGATGATGACATATATCCAAACTACCGAGGGGGTTCCCTTAGACATTCATAACTCTCAGAGTCCATCTTGAAGCCTCCGCCACTTCCGACCTTCCCGGAGCTATCCTCCACCCCGACGACCTTTTCGACCCAGAACCGCTTGTCGTCACTCCAAAGTCCTCACTTCCTCATGGTGTTCTCCACTCCGAGATCCTCTCCATTCCGAAGGCTTTAGCTTCGAACCTGAATCTCTAACAGCAGATCATCCTTGATGCTAACAGTTATGCAGTTCCATCCTCCCCCATGTTCATAATGTGTAACGCCCCTATTAGCGCAGGCAGTTACGGACAATGACAGATTTTCCTGCATGCAATCCCAACCAACCAATACCAGTGATCACGGGCGTGACAACAAATCCATCACGTGTAGATCATGCAGTTATAACAATCCACCGATTCTGCTTCTACGCGAGCATCCATATCAGGTATATACTATCTTTCTTCGCATCCCTAATTTTCAAAGCACACATCCCATTACACTAGCAGTTTCGCTCTGCTAGTCCACAACTACACGCCTACAGTTTTCATCTGCATGGTCCACCTATCCATCACACCGACATTTTTCCTCTGTCAAACCCCTATTCTTTGCAATCACTGATTTTCACGCCCGAGGGTTTAAGGTCGGCACCACACCGGTGCACCTGTCCTGAAAAATGTTTTCTTTTTTATGTGCTCTGATAGATTTTATCGGGAGCGTCCAGCTGCTTGTGATGGATTATGTTCCACGGATTTTTTCCACCACAAGTTTCCACATGAAAGTTCAGTTTGACATGAAAGAGAGAGGAAAGTTCACTTACTTCAGCTTTATATCGTTTCATATTTTTCGTAGGCCTTAACAAAAAAAATATATATATACTCTTCATAGATTTTATTTACATCTTGGATTATTTTGGGCTTAAGGGTCTGTTTGGTTGTCGTAATTGGCCGTAATTCGTAAGTTGTAATTGGTAAAGTCTTTTACATTTGTAAATGAGTTACATGCATGTAAGCTTTATGATGTTTGGTTGGTAATATAAAGCTGTAAGTGGAAAAGTGTATTGTGCTTTATGGTGTTTGGTTGTCGTAATGTGTAAGTCGTAAGTGAAAAAGTTGATCACAAAATTAACTATTTGGTGATTTAAAAAGTTTTAATATTGCAAATAAATATTAAAAATGTTAAATATTAAAAAAATTTAATATTAACATAAAAAAATAATACAAATTTGCATGACCACAAAATTAACTGTAACTGGGCTGTAAGTGAGTGGTAATTGGGTTGCAAGTGAGGGGTAATTGGGTTGTGTAAGTCTTTTACGAATTACGGTCCAAACAAACGCCGTAGTTGTAACTGGGTTGTAAGTCATTTACGAATTACGGAGTTTTACGCGAAACAAACGGCCCCTAAGTACAAAGCATGAAGCTCATGCCGGGTTGCTGGATAGTTGGATATATAATAAAATGAGAAAAATCCGCTACTGCCACCAACTTTTCTTCATAATTAGAAAAAAAAAAATCCATCTCTCTATTTTTGTTCGCTACAGTGTTATCTCCGTCAGTATTAATTATTTTTTCCTAACCACCACTTCTTTATATCTTTTCATTTCCTCATTCTTACTTCCCCGTCGCTCCTGACGTTGCTCTCCCTGTAATCCTGACCCCGACACAGAGTAATTCGCAGTTCGACTTTCACGGTAAGGTCGAGAAGGACGGGGCTGAGCCTCGGAACAAATTTTTTTGGGGTCAACTTTTTGCATATCTTGTTTGTTCGTGCTCGCGATGAGTTTTATTTGTGTTTTTGATCAATGTGGTATTTAGACGTGGAATGCATTGGGGATCCATGGCGATAGATATGTTCTACTTTACATAAAATTGTCTAAAATAATATATAATTTCAATGTAATTTACCTTTGCATCAAGCAGAGAAATTAAACATTGTATAAAAACTTTAAGACGTTAATTTTCCAGGCATTTAATGCATGGAAAATTTTTGCCCAAATTCACATATCTTGAATTACCTTTTCTGTATAAGAATATGTATATTGGATTCTACTGACAGTAGCTTATCTGTTAATATAATTTTATTATGGTGGTTATGGCAAATACAACTCTACATGTACTATTCATAATATATGAAATCACAACATAGTTTAATTTTCAATAAACAGTGGGTTATCTTCAAAAATAATTCATAATTTCATCAATAATTATTTATAAACCCCCCTTGATTTATTTAATGATTAATATTGCAATAAATTCCAACAATTATTATAATAGTCACTTACTTAACAACTGGTAATAAAATAATCCATCAGGAAATCATAGCTCCATTAACAAATGGCCTTAATCTTTATTTTTTCAACTTTTTACTTGTTGAATAAAAGCATTCTCCCAATGAGAAATAGAAAACTCCATGAGAGATATCATGAAAGTTTAAGTAAAAAGTAATTTTCCTCCATGTAGTTGCATATCATCAATATCTTTAGTAAATTAACCAAATATATATATATTTTTTCAATTAATCCTTAATTTATCTTAAACTTATTAAATTTCAAATTTTTTCCCTTATGGTCATCCATCTTCATTCCCTAATTCATTTTGCTCGTTCCCCACATACATGATATAGATTTTTTTTATTTTGTTTTTTTTTTTTTGAGAGTTGGTGTTGTTGTTATTTCGAGTTAACTCTAATGTTGTGGACGGATATAAAAGGTGTTTTCTTTTCTCTCTCTCTCCCGCTCTGACCATCATTCAGCTGTTATAGACGCCCCAAACGCGAAGGACCAACCATGATGGTCCTTGTTGGAGCCAACCCAAGCCTAATGAAAAGTAAGTCAACGGATTAGTTTAATGAAGAGAAAGTCATTGCTCTCCCCACCTCAACCAATAATGCACGCTTTCCTCTTTAAAAAGTTTTTGACCCCCGTTTTGATTTGATCCCGTGAACACGAGCCCGAACATGAAAAGGAAAATCAGACCCCGTCCTTTGCTTTTGTACGTGAGCCACGAGTACACTCTATTTAGAGAAAATTCCATAAAAACTCATATTTTTCATGATTCTCATGTAATCCGGAGTTTCTTTTTCAACTGTTTTGCTTCAATTTTGGTCCCTTGCTGTCAACAACAATTTACAAGAAAATGATAATGAATGACAAAGAAAATTCTTCCCCTAGCTAGAGCAAGGTTTACATTGCACTAGTTTTTTTTTTTTGTCGTGTATATATCCATTTTAATTCATTTATTTATTTTCCATTTGAAAACTCTCTCACAGATGAAAACGTCCGACATTTGACTGTAATTAAATATACATATATCCACAATTTTAAGTGTGTGGATATAAAAGCAATATTTCCAATGGCGCAGGGTTTAAAGAAAATATCCCCAATTTTCAATTCCTTGATGAATTGTCTACTTTGCGCATGATAAATTTGGAAACGAGGTCTGTTGCATTCGTGGAGGCGAGCACGTATAGGGTCCATTTGCGAAGCATCAATAGCTACAGCTAACAACCACTGATAGATATTTTTAACTAATAACTAATTTATGGACACACGCTATGCACGTGTGTAACAAAATGGGTAACATCTTCTGCTAAATGAATAATTTTTTTGTTTTTAATTCTTTTGGTAAATGAATAACTTTTCTGCTAAATGGGTAGCATGAACAAACTTACCACCTAGGAATGTCCAAAAATGGGAAACAAAAAAGAAATTAGCATTTCCTCAATCATAGTCATTCAGCGCCTTTTATGAATGAAATTTAAACAATCAGGTGTATCATGTTTGTTTTTCAAATTTCGAGCTGAAAAGTGAAAGTGGTACGGATATCATATCAGAATTTCAAAAATGTGTTTGATTGTCAAAATACCACAACCCAAAAAATAACGTGAACTCTTACATTTTCAGGCACGGGCCCACATTCTGCACAACTGCAAATTTCCACTCAATTTAGGTAAAAATCGACTAGATTTTTAAGCATTTGAGCCCCACAAAATTTCTCATGAAAATCTTCAACCGTGAAGCCCACCAAAAATTTTTCACATTCTTTTCTCCCTCGAACACCCGTAGAGATAGAAGTTAAGTAAATTTTAGTTTGTTGGGCCCTCCACTTTTGTAAACTCCATTTGTATGATGTGTGACTTTGAGAAAACAATGGAGGGATGAGATGAAGGAGTCACGAGTATGTTTTCTATACCTCGGCTCTTTTGGGATTATTTCAACTTTAAAGGTGAAGGCGCCTAAATGGCTTTTTTGCATTAATTGTGAAAAAATTGGGTTTTTCTTATATTTACTCCCAAATCTACTATATATCTAAAATTACCCCCCAAAATATCATAATTATTAATTTACCTCAAATTCTTTAAAACGATCAAATCTACCTCCATCGTCAGCTACTGTTAGAAAATAAAATGTTTAGAAGGATTACTCTTACACGTGGACCCTGCCTCTTCTTTCTCCCTCCCTCTCCTCTGAGTCCTCTCTTCTTTCTCTTCTCTCTGTGTCTTTCTTTAATTTCCAAACAACTATCTACTCTCTCTCTCTCTCTCTCTCTCTCTCTCTCTCTCAACACCTAGCGATGCTGCAGCACATCTAGGAGGCTCCTTATCGTCGGTGCAGCCGCAAGTGTACGAGTACATCATGATCAAGTTGTAGTGGCTGCACATCACTCCCTTGTTTTTCCTCATCGTCCCCGTCGAGTACATGAGTGCTGCCATATCTGATTGCTCGATCTGCAACAGGATCAAGCTGAGGTCCATGGTGAACGAGGCGAGGAAAGGCTCGATGAGCAAGATTTTGTGGGAGAGCTCAGACCAAGTGTGGAGGAAATCTGTTGAGGAGAAGACAACGTAGAGGGAGAAGGCAGGGGACTGGATGGAGTTAGGGGAGAGGAAGAGGACAACGTCCCGCGATCGAGGCTAAGGGAGCGTAGAGAGTTTGCGCGGAGAGAGTGTGGTTGAGGAGGGACGTGCAAGTGAGGGTCTCACCAGTGGTGGCGTCGATGAAGGCGGATTTCAAGAGCGAAGGCGGAGCGGGGAGAAGAGGAATTGGGGGAGGGAGAGGGAGGGAAGGGGAATATTGTTTGGTAGATGGAAGTTGAGGTGTTGAAGCCACCCCCGTCCCCCCTTCCTCCCTCCCTCCCTCTGAGTCTTGGATGGCTTGAGATCGAGAGAGGAGAGGGACTTTATGATTGGGTTTAATTAGGATTTAATTCTAGCAGAGATAAGATTTAGTTGTAAGGGTATTACAAGGATTTTACAAAATAATAAACAAAACATAACAGAAAAATAGAGAATATACCTTTTTGATTCTCTAAACAGTGGAGGCAAATTAGAAGTTATTTAAAGAATTGAGGGATAAATTAGAAATATGGTTTGGGGGGTAATTTTAAAAATATAGTAGATTTGGGGGTAGATATAGGAAAATCCTAAGAGGTATGATAAACGTTGATCTATTTTCGACAAGCTCACTAGTTACTATATTGTTATATTTCATCTCTGATCAGTGGCGGAACTAGAAATTTTCTCAATGAGAGTGAAAAACATCATATGTAATGTATAATTGAGAACTTTAAAAAAGAAAAAAATTATGATGAAAAAGAATTAACTACTTTCATATATTAAAGAACCAATTCATATCGACACGGATTTATATTTTTAAAACAATCAATGATATTTAGTATTTCTTAAATATGAATCTAAGAATTGTTAAAAACAAACTTAACTGAAGTCAGAAAATCCTCCCTTTTTTCTTCTATATGCTCCTTTTCCTTTCTTTTCTTTGTCAACTTTCTCAATTCTTTGCTCCATAATCGGCCAGTAAATTGTTAAAATGAGAATGAATTACACAAAAGAGAGAGGAGAGACATAGTTTAAGAAATTAATATGGAATTACATCTAATTATAATAACCTGATTTACAAATTCAAAAGAAATATATATATATATATATATATATATATATATATATATATATATATATATAGGCTTTCTAGTTCAATTTTTTGAAATTTAGT
Organism: Agave tequilana; assembly: GCA_038442645.1. Lineage (NCBI taxonomy): Eukaryota > Viridiplantae > Streptophyta > Magnoliopsida > Asparagales > Asparagaceae > Agave > Agave tequilana. Next base: position 54,141 of record JAVJIF010017036.1, read on the forward strand.
GAACTCAAATATTAAGTTATCAATAGATCCAAAGAATATATATATATATATATATATATATATATATATATATATATATATATATATGTATGTATGTACACACACCACACACATACATACATACATACATACATACATATATACATACATACATACATATATATATATATATATATATATATATATATATATATATATATAATATATATATATATATATATATATATATATATATATATATATATATATATATATGAGAAAAATGTATATCAGCCCGCGGGCTGAGAGTACTCTCTCAGCCTGCGGTGACGTGGCTCGATTTGTCACCTCACTGACTTGCGGCCCGCTTTTAGGGAGAAGTTAAATTACCAAATACCCCTTGTGATAACTTTTCCTTATTGTTTATTATTATTTTTCCCCCCTTTTATTTTGCCGCTCTTTATAGGATATAAATTACTTTTCGCCCTATTTCTTTACCTCCTTTTCAGCCTGCGATAAAATTTTTTTGAAAATATAAAATCTTTTCAGATCAATTTTTTCAGCCTGCGATAAAATTCTAGTTTATAGTTTAATTTTTTTGTATATAATGTAGTCAGAGTCTTTGGTCGCATTGTACATTTTAACTGCGACCTTAGTCAAAGTCTTTGGTCGCAGTGTACATGGTTAAATGCGACCAAGGTCGCAGTGTGTTATTGATAAAGATGGCCAGCAACTGCAATCTAGGGTTGCATTACATGGACTGCGACTTTGGTCGCAGTACGTTAAGTAAATTAATTTTTTGTATATAATGTAGTCAGAGTCTTTGGTCGCATTGTACATTTAAAACTGCGACCTTAGTCAAAGTCTTTGGTCGCAGTGTACATGGTTAAATGCAACCAAGGGTCGCAGTATTGTTATTGATAAAGATGGCCAGCAACTGCAATCTAGGGTTGCATTACATGGACTGCGACTTTGGTCGCAGTAGTACGTTAAGTAAGTGTTGTTTTATTAAGTGTTATTTTTTGGATTAAGTCATTTTTGAATCTAAATGAAAAATGAAAAGTTGTCTGTTGTCTGATGCGACTTGGAGTCAGTCCGTGAGACGCGACCTGTCATAAAGATTTTATGAGATCTTTTAACGTCAAGTCTATGTTTAACGTCAAGTCTATGTTGACCAAGGTCGCAGTGTTGTTGTTGATTAAGACTAAAGACCATCAACTGCGACCAAGGTTGCTGTGTATTTTATTAAGACTACACACCAACAACTGCGATCAAGGTCGCAGTTTATTTTATTAAGACTACGGTCGTTTATTTTATTAAGACTACGGTCAGAAACTGCGACCAAGGTAGCAGTGTTGTTGATTAAGACTAAAGTCCAGCAACTGCGACCAAGGTCGCAGTGTATTTATTAAGTCTGCGTCCAGCAACTGCAACCAATGTCGCAACCTTTCATTTTAAAAATTTATAAGGGTGAAGTAATATAATTATTAACTGCGTCCATGGTCGCAGTATATTCGTTTAGCGTAAAATATTTAAAATGAAGATTTGTAACAATTGTACAGCATTTTCAACCAAGACATAGTAGTAAAAAAATGTAATTCACACAATTAACTTTAGAAAACAGATTTATATATATTTAAAAAAACAAAATACAATTTTTTTAAACTTCTAATCCTCGTCATCACCATCGTAATGAGAAAGAAGTTTGTGACTTTGGTCGCAGTACTGAAGGAGGTCGCATTGCTATACGATAGCATGTTTCCTCTGGTATTCTTTATTCTGTATTAAGTATGCGAGCATGGAATATTTTTTTACTTTTCAATGCTAGAAGTCGCTGTCGTCATATAAAAGGGGTATTTTTGTCAATTTGTTTCACGATTGTTTAGGCGGGGTTTTTTGATTTTTTGACGCCCACACTCTGCGACCGATGTGTGGCATACATTCAGCCACGTCCCGCAGGCTGAGAAACTCTCTCAGCCGCAGGCTGAGGTACAGTAAGCCCTATTATATATATATATATATATATATATATATATATATATATATATATATATATATATATATATGGAGTTACTGTACCTCAACTGATGGCTGAGAGAGTTTCTCAGCGGTGGGACGTGGCAACATAATAGTCACAAAATTGACATTAATTTTGGCCGACAAAAACAAGAAATCCCGCCTATATAACTATCAGTCACCTCAACAGTATATTTGACAAAAATACCCTCCCTCACAACTTTTTACCGTATGTAAAACATTTCCTTTCACAAAAATTTACAGATCTAAAATTTCAGTTGATCATTCTGAAGAGATTAGTTCTATTGTTTCACAAAATTTCTTAGTTTTTAAAAATATATTTGCTACAAATGGCGCCAAAGAAATCATCCGCGGAAAAAGGTAATGGGGAAACAAAAGCAATTTTTTTTTTAGGGTTGTGAATTTAATAGTTATATTTTTTCCAGATTTGATTCCGTTTCTTTCACTTTTTTTTGGAAAACTTGCGACCATGGTCACAAATAAGAGAGAGATTCGCAAACTTGAGATCATGAATAGCTATTTAAATTTATAAATTTTGTAACACAGTGACAAAGGTCCAATTTTTTTCTAGTTTTTTTCATTCCCTTCTCTGTCTACCTGGGTTGCAGTTGTTTGAATTAGCGTTGTAGATGTATGCGACCTTGGTCGTAGTGTTTTAAAAATTATTTATTTTTTTCATTCCCTTCAGCCGACCTGGGTCGATGTTTGAGTTAGCGTTTTAGATGTATGCGACCTTGGTCGTAACATTTTACCAAATATAAATAATTTTTCATTCCCTTTTCCGTCGACCCGGGTCGCAGTTGTTTCAATTTACGTTGTAGATGTATGCGACCTTGGTCGCAGAGTTTTAAACATCATTTGTTTTTCATTCTATTTTCTGACGACCAGGGTCGCAGTTGTTCCAATTTGTGTTGTGGATGTATGCGACCTTGGTCGCTGTGTTTTAAAAATTATTTGTCTTTCATTCCCTTTTGACGACCAGGTTCGCAGTTGTTTCAATTTGCGTTGAAGATGTATGCGACCTTGGTCGCAGTGTTTTAAAAAATCATTTGAGATGTCGCAATATTGATGTCAATCTCTCCTTGTTAGGAGTATGGTCGCAGTCTGTTATCTAGGTTACCATGATTGATATTGCGACCTTGTCGCTGTATGATGATGCAAAGGTCTCCTCCTGGTTAATTTTAGGTTTATTACAAAATTGCAATGCGACTTTGGTCACGATGTATATATTTTACTAGATTGGATTAAGCGGACACTAAAATATTACACTGTGACCTTGGTCGATGTACGACATATTGGTGAATTATTTTGTTTAATTAAAAAATTGCGACCGGAGCCACAGTGTAAAATATCAATCAACTTAGATCGTAGTGAATTATAATTTATTAAATTCTGTTGCGACTAAGGTCACAGTCTTATTTTTTAATTTTTTAAATAAACATTAACTAATATTTTTAATGTTTCTTCATCTATAGTAAACAACAAGTGAAGATTCGTCCTCTGAGATCGAGCCTAAAAACTATGTGCGAATTCATTTCAAAAAGCACATTCAGGGTGATTTCATAGATGCGATCAAGAAGACCCCATTTGGCCCAATCTTCATGGCCTTTACAATGAGGAATTTGGAGGTGAAAAAGGTCTAAAATCAAACATAAGTGTACTAGAGAATTTAGACCAGTATGATAGGGATACAAGGACCTTTAGAATTGGGGGCAAATAAATTGAGTTAATAGTGGAGAATGTGCCCTAACTTTTGGTCTACCTATCATTGGGGCGGATTTATATGAATAAGACATGTACAATGAAGGACAGAGGGGTTATAAAATATTATTTCCCTAATTTAAGAAGATCACGAAAGTATCTATTGAAGAAACTTGGATGATCTTCTGGTCAAGAAAGAAGGAGGAGTGAATTAGATGTGACTAAGGGTTTGTTTTCCCGCAAAACGCCGCAAAACTGCAAGTCGTAAAACTCTTTTCCATTTTCAGCTGTTGTTTCGTTGCAAAAGATTTCGCAAAATACAACTCTCATTTCCCACTTGCAGTTGCTACAGTTAAATTTGTGGTCATATAAATCTCACTTTACACTCAAATTTTCCACTTGCAACTGCTACAGTTAATTTTGTGGTCATGAAATTCTACTTGTAATACATTCGTAGTGCCAAAGCAGTACTTGATATCAATATATAATTTAATATTATTAAATATTTAATATATTAATATTTTTAATAGGTTTAATTTCTTACCGAATTATTTTATACTGTATTTTTTAGTTTTTTATTATTTTTAAGATTGTTTTAATATTTACTATTTTATTATTTTAATTTAATATATAATTAATATTGTTATTTAATACTTTATATTTATTAATATTTACACCAATTTTCTTAAATTTTATTTAAATTTAATATTTTATTAATATAACAATAATGTGTTTTAATATAAAATTATTATATATTTAATTTATTTATTTCTTAATATAAATAATTACTTTATTAATATTATAATATACTTTAAAATTATATTAATATTTTATTATGTTAATATTGTAATAATCATTATAATAATATCATAATAATATTTCATTATTAAATTATAATTATATTTTACTTTGTTAATTTTATATTTTATAATATTACGATATTATTATCATAAAATTTAATATTATAATAATCTTAAGTATTTTATAATATTATAATATTAAACTAATATTTTATTAATTTTCTTAAGATTTTTTTAATATTTATGTTTTATTAGTATCCTTAAAATTTATTCAGTTTCTTTAGATTTTCTTAAATTTTATAATTACTTATTTAGTTAATATTGTAGTAATATTTTACTAATTTTACTAATATTTTATTAATATTATTGTTATAAATAAAATATTAAGATTATTAATTTTTATCTCAAATTTATTAATACAATTTAATTTGTAATAGTAGATTTAATTTAATAGTATTATAACATTTAAATTACTGCTACAGTTAATTTTGTGGTCAACTTTTCTACTTACACTTTTACATTACCAACCAAACACCGTAAAACACAATATACTTTATCATTTACACTTTCACTTTATCAACCAAACACCGTAAAACACAATATACTTTTCCATTTACACTCCACTTTATCAACCAAACACCGTAAAACACAATATATTTTCTCTGCTACAGTTCATTTTTTTCATTCTCATTTTACGACTTACGACTTGCGACGTTTTGCAACGAAACAAACAGGCCTAAGGATGAACAGCTTGAGCAGCAAGTGACTTTAAATGAAATTATAAGAGACAGACCAAGACTTACAGCTCAAGACTTTACGACAATAATCATCCTATATATGTCGGCCACTCTATTCTTTTCTGGCAGTAAATGTACGGTGTCGTGGTATATTATGGAACAGATTGCCAATATGCAGCTGATGAGGACAATATGCTAGGCTAAAGCTGTTTGATAATTCCTGATTGAGTCAATGGACATCTTTAGGCACACCACGTACGAGCTGCAAGGATGCCTCGGTGACTTATCTATTCCTTTTTCTTCTCACGCCAAAACCTCTGTTCCTTGCATAAGAATTGTAGAAATTGTATGCTTCCATATCCGTGAAAATTATTTTCCTAAAAAAATATTTGAGCTTCCAGACATTTCTCCATGTGCATTCAGATCCTACAAAACAAATTGACGAACTACATAAATATAAATATTTTTTTAAATATCACACGTCTGAACTGTGATTACTAAAATTGGGACCAAGATCGCAGATGTAATGAAATCTATATAACTTCTTACTAAAAGACTGTGATCGTAGTCGTAGTTTTTCGTATGAGCAGATTTTTTTAAAACCTGAATAATAACTGTGCAACTCTCTAATGAATATATACCGCGACCGTAAGTCGCATTCTTAAGATTTAGTGTATAAACTGAATATAATTGACATAGAAACGTGTAAGAATTATAACAATAAGGAATGCGACTTAGGTCGCAGTTACAAAAATAGCTTTTACAGCCGGAGATTATTTTAAAATCAAACTGCGACCGTGGTCGCAGTTCTTAAACTTTAGAACAAGTGATTATTTTGTTCTGTAAATAAAATATATGTCGCAGTTCCAATACGCTATAGAGAAAGCTTCTACATTTAAGAAATTGCGAAAAAAAATGACACAATAAAAACCTGTTGATCAGCATGCAAAGATGTCAACCCTTCAATACTTTCAATATTCTGAGAGAAAGTTGAACCAGATGATATATCCTCCATATTAGATCGGGAGATAGAGATCGCTTACGACTGCGATCAGAATTGGCAGGGGAAGTAGACTGCTCCGACGTAGACATTAAATAAAAAAGAGAAAAATCTGCTCTGAAAATCGATATTTTCAGAGAAAACTTTATGGCAGGCTAGAAGAGGAGAACTTAAATCTGACAAAGAGCGGTAAAGAAATAGGGGAAAAAAATAGTAATAAACAATAACCTAAATCATATAAAGAGCGGTTTAAAAAAAAGGGAAAAAATAATAATAAACAATAAACTAAATCTGACAACGAGCAGTAAAAAATTGGGAGAAAAATAATAATAAATAATAACGGCGCGAGTACCTTTTACCAAGGGGTATTTAGTAATTTAACTTGTTCCTATAAGCGGGGCGCAACTTAGTGGGGTGGCAAATATTGAGCCACGTCGCCGTAGGCTGAGAGAGTTCTCAGCCGTCGGCTGATATACATTTCTCTCTCTCTCTCTCTCTCTTCTCTCTATATATATATATATATATATATATTATATATATATATATATATATATATATATATATATATATTATATATATAGAGAGAGAGAGAGAGAGAGAGAGAGAGAGAGAGAGAGGTATATGTACCTTAGCCGCCAGCTGAGAAAACTCTCTCAGCTGGCACTGCGACCTGGTCGCAGTCTTAAGAATTTTAGATATTCTCAGTCTTATTAGCACTGCGATCATGGTAGCAGCCTTCACAAAAACACTGCCGCCATGATCGCAGTCCTCACAAAACATTGTGGTCATGATCGCAGTTCTCATAAAAATACTGTGACCATAGTAGCAGTCCTTACAAAAATACCGCGACCATAGTAGCAGTCCTCACAAAAGCACTGCAACTATGGCAACAGTTCTCACAAAAACACTACAATCATGGTAACACTACAAGCAGGATCTGTGCATGTGATTCAGCTACGTAGCTGCCAGCTGAGAGAGTCTCTCAGCTGGCAGCTGAGGTACATTATATATATATATATATATATATATATATATATATATATATATATTTTAAAATCATAGGAAATTCAAGATAAACTAAAAAAGGATACCATTTGAGTTGCGAGTAGCAGATTTGGTCAGTTTTGAATTCTTCTTTGTTAAAGTTGTGATCTACGTTTTGCAAACTAAATGAATAAAGAGAAAAGTCAAA
>JAVJIF010017037.1:0-82283 GCA_038442645.1 Agave tequilana
AAAAATGATGTCGAATATCTGTATGTTTTGTCCATGAATGTAAAATGGGAATTTTAGATAAGTTGATAGCACTGGTATTATCACACATAATAGGTGAGTTTGTACTTAAATACCGTAGTCAAATTAGGATTTATTTCATCCATAAAATTTGTACACATGTAACACTAGCAGCGATATATTCTGCTTTGATTGTCGATAATGATACAGAATTTTGCTTTTTGTTAAACCATGATATTAGGGAATGTCTCAAAAATGACAAGTACCACTAGTACTTTTTCGATTAGAGTTACCGCCAGCAAAATTAGCATCACTAGATATTAAATCAATGTGTATAATTTAGGATAAAATAAATCATAATTAATAGTGTTATTAATATATCTAAGTATCTTTTTTACTGCTTTAAGGTGTGTGATGTGTATGCTTAATATACATGTTTTACATCACTTTTTATGCCTATTATTTGCCACATTTAATATTGCATGGGTATTTTGTTACTATTATTTTGCAAATTTTAGGTCAAGAGCAAATTAGACGAAAAAGAGCGAAAATTGGCAAATTGACGGTATCAAATGAACAAAAGAAATACAAAACCAGAGATCTGAAGTAGAGTTGGAACATCTCAACAGAGCCTTCACATAAAATCAGAAATTTCCACAAAAAATCTAGGACTGAAATGGACCAAGAGTTCGATCATCTAGTCGTAGATTTTAGCCAAGCAGCCATGGACCAGTAACAGGACCCAGAGGTCAACACGAGTCAAAAAGCGGAGCGCCAATACAGCAAGAAGCTCGGCCAGCTAGCCAAATTTTTGGCCAGCTGGCCGAACTATGGCGGTGCTTATAGATAGGATTTTTCTAGTAATTCATGTAATTTTGAAAATCTAGGTGTTTATATTCGACTAGGGTTCTACTGCTCTCTGTTCTATATTAACGCCGCCAAGCCTCTTATAAAATATACAATTTAATTATCACTTTTATTGGACCAAAATCAATTAAATTTGTGCTGTTAACCATTAATTCTCAGAGTACTTTCAGCAGAGAATTCTTCAAGGTTTCATCATTTTTGTGCTTTCTTACCTTTCTTTACCTTTCTCTTATTTGATCTTATTCCATGATCTATTTTAATATTATAATGTGTTTTATTTTTTTAGCCATGAACTAATTTTTCTTAACTAGGGGCATGATGTAGGGATTGTATTGATGATATAAGATTATATTTTGTGCAAATTATCATTTGTGTTGTATGATTAGTCTCTAAAACCGCATATTTCATACTACATCTTCAGATTTATTTAATATTAAATTCTGTTAATAATACTCTCTTGTACGTTTCTAGGTTCATGGTGTGCAATGAAGAAGAAGACCCAAAATCACCATTTAATTTGTGATTAAAGGCCTATAAAGATAGCCATTGACCTAGGAGGGTGATTCTGTCAAAATTAGGGACCCAAAACGTGCAATGAAGAAGAAGACCCAAAATCACCATTTAATTGGTGATTAAAGGCCTATAAAGATAGCCATTGATCTAGGAGGGTGATTCTGTCAAATCAGGGACCCAAAACCCAAAATCGGGACATGCAGCCGACAGGGAGGCAACATGACAGCGCGTGGCAGACGGCTGCGTGTGCACGGTCGTACTATGGTTGCGGAAATAGCCGCGTTTCCACGGCCATACGGCGCGGCCGCACCCGTACTTTGGGCTAGGGTTTGCCCCCTGGCCCCCCTTTCCCCTGGTGCCTATAAATACCCCCTGGGGTTTGCAGAGAGGAGATATCCAGAGAGTAGTATAGTTTTAGGGTAGTTATCTTCTCCATGTTGTAGTTTAGGATAGTTTAGGTTAGTTGTTCTTGTTCTTCCTCCTATGTTTCCAGTTCTTGTAGATCTTGTAATAGGAGAGAGAGTGGTACATGAGTGAAAACCGAGAGTTCTTGTAATAGAAGGTGACAATTTATGAAAGGTGATCTCTTTATCTCTCCTTGTTTTCTTCTCTCTGACTCCTTTTACATGTTTAGCTAATTTTCTCTCATGATAACTAACTACAAACCACTAATTTGCTAATTTCTTACTTGATAATTCACATGAATCTAATAGCCTCTACTTGGCCTTGCTCTTGCAAGAACCATTGATGGCTCATGATGATGGATCTAACACTCTAACTTCCTAACTCTCTAACAAGCTAACATTACTTTACTCCATGCTTACTTTTAGTTTTGATGGTTTAAGTGTAGCTTGCACTTATTTTGTTGAGTTAGGATGTGATAAGTTACATATGGGTCATGCTTTGAAACGTTCTTGAACCAAGGACTAGTGATGACCAATGATACATGTAAGACAACTATCACTAAGAGGTTAGCATGTTGGTGGAGTCATTAGTAGTTAGTAGCCATGAGTTTTCTTTCTTTTTCACTTTGTTTTAAAAATACGAGAAAAAACCACAAAACTATTTCTTCTATGTTTCCCACTTCTTTGTGTTTCACCGTACTTCTCTTTTCATTCTTTGTTTTCTTTTCTTTTCATTCTTTCAAACATTGAAAAACTTTAACACACACGTGAATCAACTGGTAAAGCTTCTATCACCTCCCGTCCTTGTGGATTCGATTCGTTTTAGCCTCTATGCTATAACGGAAGTATCGAGGAAGCCAAAGCACACACACTTTAACTCTTGATTTCAAAACAACATATTTTGTGCACGGTTTTCTCATGATCAAATTTTGGCGCCGTTGTCGGGGATGTGAACAGTTTGATTTCATGTTTTTATTAACTTTTCTTCTTTGTTTTTGGTGTGCAGGTTAAAGTTTTAGCATTACAGAAGTCCACACTTTCTTTTATGTGGTTGGATAAATTCTTGTACATTCTTATACTCTGCTGCTAGTTTTTGTTTATATTACCTGTGCATTGTAATAATTAATAACTAAAATATGAAAATTGGATGCTTTAAAATAGTTTAGACATTTGCATCTAGGCACGTGTCAATTTTCATTACAATATACTGTATTTTATCTTGACGAAAGTGTACATATTGCATTGCATATAGTTGGACAAGCACGTGGGTGATTTACTCTCTTTGTGTGTTCATTCTTATCTATATTGCACATTTTCATGAATTGAACTTAAGGGCAAAACCCAATACAACATAACGTGGGGAAGTCATTACCCTCCCTTGGCCCAAAATCACCTCCCCACTCACACAACCCAAGCCTTAATAAAATTTTCTAGACATTGGCTCCTAGGGACATCTCGGATTCATTTAAGAGATTGACCTAAGGAGAAAGTTGTTAGAAGTTGACTCTTGTCAAATCGGTGTGTAAAGTTGGGAATTGAGAGGCGAACCTCGAAGAATAATAATTTGGCATAATTAGGCCCATTGCTCCCGTACGGATACCTCCCACTGATCTTGTCCCTACCTGGCCGATTAACTCGTGGTCAGATTCTGACAATATACCTCCCATGGACAGTCTAACCAGTTAGGATTGTCTAGGTCTAAGTAAACCTAGCATAGACTTGTTCTCTTTTTCTTTTTCTGTTTGTTTGTTTTCCTTTTTGTATATTGTGATATGGATTTCAACAACAATATTTTTTTCAATCCGAATATGAATCCATATTTCACCCTGACCTTATTTGACTTGGAGAACTCCGACCCGGCTATGTACAACATGAACCAGCCATATATGCCAGTTGGGATTATCCGGCTCAATATGACCCGTATCCCCAATCATATGACTATAATTTTCAAAATAATTTCAACTCTTCACAGAGTCAATGGGGATTCACCTCCCTCGAGTCAAATTTTCAACCATCTTGTCCACGATTTTCACAATATTCATTCCCCGATTCTGCTTCATATCCTCCTTTTTCTATTCCACCAACTGAGGAAAAATCTAATTTGGAAAGGAATATGAATTCATGCTTGAGTCCCAACAACAAATTCAAATTTGCTCAATTCACAATCCTTCCCAAATCAAACTCCATATACTCATTTTTTAGAACATCCAATTGAAGAAGAATCTGAGCTAGAAAAGCGTTTGGAAGTCATTTTTGAAAAGTGCAACGATTTCAAATATGTTGGACTCATCATTTCAACCAAATTTTCAAGAGTCCTACTCATCTTTTTCAGTATCACCAATTCAAAATGAACAACCATCAATACTGGACTTGAGTATGGAACCCTTGCGTGAGTCTGAGCAGCACTCGTAAAATCTGATGGACTCACAATTTCACCACAATTTTCAAATCAACTTCCATACTCATTTTTTTAAGAAGAACCAATTGCAAAAAAGTATGGAAGACATGATTCAGACTCAAATTTTAATCCACAGCCTATCAGTAGGTTAGACTCACTCATGAGCGAATTGATCAATGAGATCGAGGAAAGTCTTTCTTGTCAACCTTTGACCGATCCTTATATCCCTAACTCTACTGATTGGACCCATGAATCATGTCATTTTAGAAATCAAGCTTCAGTTTTATCATACCAACCTGAACTTGACCAACATCACATCCTTGACATTTTGGCAAGTTATCCTTTTCCCAAAATTGAACTTGAGCTTGAAAGTGATCCTGAACCTCATGTTGGTGATTCCATTTCACTTTTTGATTTAATAACAACTCCGGTATCTTTATTAGATTTTTTCTTTATTCTGGAGTCAACATTGATCCTGTACCAGTACACTGTGAAATTGAATCACCAATATCTTATGATCACACTTCATTCTTCATTGATGGGGAAAGTGTGTGAACATCAATTATTTGGTTTGGACCCTATTTTTGAACCAATTTCAACTCCTCGTTTTGAATCTCAACTTGATCTGAGTCAAATTCCTGAGTCGGTATCGGTTTTTATTCCTGTTATATTTGAGTCCAAATGAATCATCTTCTAAATCACACTTTATTGTTGGACAAGGATGTTGAAGAAAATGACTCAGTAATTATTTTTGAAAATTGAAAATTAGATGGGGATAAACTTTTAAATAAGATCATTCACTCAATCATTCTGTTACTGGGTCATATTAGAGAGGTCGTTGGTGGGCTCCTTCAAGATCCATATTATCTTGGTTGGGTAGCAACGCTTGGCCCAATCAGACCACCACCGGAGCCACCTCCATGAGGTAATTTTCCTTCCCTTCCCATTTGTTTCATGTATATACACATTCACGATGCATTGAGAACAATGCATGAGATAAGTGTGGGGGAGGGTTTACTAACGTAGGTTGTTTTAAACTTTCTTTCTTTTACACTTCTTTTAAAAACTTTTAAAATTTTCTTTTGTATAAACTCTTTTCTTTTATTGTTACAAAATTTTTTGATATAAGAAAATAGTTTTGATTTATTTTTAAGAAAATTAAGATTATCTTAGGAATTAGGAAGACCTAAAATTATTAAATTTTAAACTGAGTCAAAATAATAGATCTTGTTTAAATTTTAGGATAAGAAAGTAAGATTGGAAAGGTAATTTAATCTTAAATTTTTGCCTTAGATTTATGCACTTCACACTTACACAATTTTTGGGATTGAAACAAAGACTGAAAATGCCATAAAAATATATTTAAAATATATATATATAATGATAATAAAAATCACTTATTGAAGTTGGGTAATTATGCCTCAGAAAGTATGATTATTCACACCTAAAATGATGGACAAAATAAAAATAGTTCCCTTTAGTTTTGTGGCCTTGTTTACTCGAGTCCTTAAGTCCGAGGAATGTTTTCTCATCTGGTTTGGGAGTCATCGGCTAAAGCTTACTACCGGGTAAATAAGAAAGCCTAAGAAAACTAAGGGAAGAAAAAAGAAAAGAGAGAGAGAGAGAGAGAACAAAAATAAATATACAAAAATCAATAGCATGAAAATTTGAGTCGAAATCCCAAAAATCTTCACAGTTCACAAAGTGCATATATGTCTAAGAGTTTTATGAAATCAAAGAATAATTCAATTTTGAATTCTTACATTTAATTTATAACAAGATTTTGCATTTCGACTTAGCTTAAGGAAGAATAATTTCTGGTTAACCAACGACCCTAGATCACTTATATTTCACAAAGATACTTCAACACTTTTCTCTATTTCAAAAATGCGTTTTTAAAATACTAACATTTGATTTCTTTTATTATGGATTTTGTGGGTGTAATCCGCTGAAAACCCTCAAGAGATAAAACTCCTCCTCTAGGGAAAACCTTGAGGTTTAACGGCTTGTTGCACATGCTCAGTGCAATCGCGTCACCTGCGAAAGTGGTGTAATAATTTTCTTAGTTTTTTTGCTTTGCTCAGGACGAGCAAAAGATAAGTGTAGGGGTGTGATTAGTCTCTAAAACTGCATATTTTATATCACATCTTCACATTTATTTAATATTAAATTTTGTTAATAATACCTCTCTTGTATTTTTTAGTTCTATGGTGTGCAATGAAGAAGACCCAAAATCACCATTTATTGGTGATTAAAGGCCTATAAAGATAGTAATTAACCTAGGAGGGTGATTCTGTCAAAATCAGGGACCCAAAACTCAAAACCGGGACATGCAGCCGACAGGAGGGCAACACGGCTGTACTATGGCCGCGAAAACGCAGCCATAGCCGCGTTTCCATGGCCATACAGTCGCGGCCGCGCGCCCATACTTTGGGTCAGAGTTTCCCCGACCCCCTTTCCCCTGGTGCCTATAAATACCCCCTGGGGTTTTGCAGAGAGGAGATATCTAGAGAGTAGTGTAGTTTTAGGATAGTTATCTTCTCCTTGTTGTAGTTTAGGGTAGTTTAGGTTAGTTATTATTCTTCTTCCTCCTTTGTATTTTCATTTCTTGTAGATCTTGTAATAGGAGAGAGAGTAGTACATGAGTGAAAAGCAAGAGTGCTTGTAATAGAAGGTGACAATCTATGAAAGGTGATCTCTTTATCTCTCCTTGTTTTCTTCTCTCTGACTCTTTTTATATGTTTAGCTAATTTTCTCTCATAGCAACTAACTACTAACCACTAACTTACTAACTTCTTACTTGATAATCTACATGAATCTAATAGCCTCTACTTCGCCTTGCTCTTGCAAGAGCCATTGATGGCTCATGATGATGGATCAACACTCTAACTTCCTAACTCTTTAACAAGCTAACATTACTTTTCTCCATGCTTACTTTTAATTTTGATTGTTTAAGTGTAGCTTGCACTTTTTTTGTTGAGTTAGGATGTGATGAGTTAACGTATGGATCATGTTTTGAAACGCTCTTGAACCAAGGACTAGTGATAGCCAAAGATACATGTGAGGCAACTATCACTAAGAGGCTAGCATGTTGGTGGAGTCATTAGTAGTTAGTAGTCATGAGTTTTCTTTCTTTTTCACTTTGTTTTAAAAATACAAGCAAAAACCACAAAAGCTATTTCTTCTATGTTTCCCACTTCTTTGTGTTTCACTGTACTTCTCTTTTCATTCTTTGTTTTCTTTTCTTTTCATTCTTTCAAATATTGAAGAACTTTTAACACACACGTGAATCAACCGGTAAAGTTTCTATCACCTCCCGTCCTTCTAGATTCGACTAGTTTTAGCCTCTATGCTATAACGGAAGTATCGAGGAAGCCAAAGCACGCACACTTTAACTCTTTATTTCAAAATGACATATTTTTTGTGCGGTTTCCCATGATCATTGTACAAAGTTTAAATCTTTTATATGCTAAGTTGTTAAATTTTATTCTTTATTGTTATAATTGGTGAGCACATTTGATCAGAAGGTTAGGTTAGAGTCTGAAAAAGAGATAACCTAGCAACAGCTTCTAGGATTAACAATCATAACTCGTGACGTTAAGATGTAAGAGTTGTGCAGTCAAATAGGAATATCTATTATTCTTAATGCATCTTTTGACTAGTAATCTACTAGATCGAGAGATTGTAAATTCTAGATTTAGAAGATAAAATTGATATTATTCGAGAGAAAGTACTGATTAGGATAGGGAATTCTGAATGTTAGCATGAATAGGATGAATTAGCACAAACATAATATTTTATCTGATTATAATTACTAAAATTATTACCCTCATTCTTTTCATAATTAATGCAAACCTTTTTAGTAATAGATTAGTAACAACATCTTCCAACTAAATTGATTATTCAAATAGAACTAGAAAAGATTAAGTTGGTAGTTGAAACAACAATCCTCGTGGGACGATACTCTATTCACTCTATATTACTTGTTAACGATTGGTACACTTGCCATTCAAATCTGCACACATCAAGTTTTTGGCGCTATTGCCAGGGATTGTATAATTTTCAATATCAACAATATAGATTACTGTTCTACTTTGAATTATGTTTGCAGATTTAATATAAAAAAATTTTCTCTGCAAGTTACAGGGAGTTCACCCTTAACAGAACACAGAGTTCGGCCAGGCAGCTGAAAGTTCGGCAAGTAGCTGAACTGTTCTGAATGGAGTTAAGTTTTCTTCAGACTTACTATTACTAGTAGGTGAGATATTCTAGGAGTTCAGAACTCTTAGAACCTAATCCAGAGATCGACAGAACCTTTAGACGCTTGCTCAAAAAGAAATGAGATCGAGAAAAAGCGATGGAGGATCAAATGAGAAAATTTATCGAGGCTAACACCTTCCATACATGAGCCTCCATGAAAATCAGAGAAAGTCTAGCTAATGACTATAACTTAAAACGCTTCTTGGGAGGCAACCCAAGTTTTCTAACGTCTTTTATTATTTTCTATTTTTAATTTTCTTTAGTACTAACTTGTGTCTTTTGTATGTCAGGTACCTCCCTCTGCAAACAGATCCAATACTCTCAGATGATCACAATATCACCACAAACATGAGCACAAGAAGACATAGCATCAAAGGACCAGAAGTTCGGCCCAGTGGCCGAATTTTCGGCCAGCTAGCCGAACTCAGGTGGGCGTTTGACCAGGAATTTTCAAGCGTAAACTTTCCAAATTACCTATTTTTCTGGGTCTATTTTCAAGATATGTAGTTTTCAAACTTCGTTTGTTTTGTGATAAATCAAATCTTGATTTTATAATGGATTACTTTTTCAAATTTAAACTTTTGGGGTGATTCTTAATCCAGATTTTGTGCATGGAGACATGCCAAGGTTTAGGTATGGGGGAAGGGTCTAGAATTTTTTTATTTTATTTTTCTTTATTTTTAGGTTAGATTTTTTTTATTTATTTCTTTTCTTTTTAGGATTCTTTTAAGATTTTTTTTCTTTTACTAACTGAAAAAATTTTAATTTCAGTAAGTTTACCTAGTTGTAAAGGATTTAGTAACCATATAACTTGAATTAGATAAGGAAGATCAATTTGATGGAATTTAAAGTCAATGAGTAGAGATGAAATTTTTTTAAAATATTGTTGCCATCTTAAATTTGTCCATATGCATATGCATCTTATCCACACTTACACAATAGTTTAAACTTGAGAAGATGAGGATAACTTAATACTAAATAATAATAAGAACCTTAACTATTGGTTAGCTAGATGCTTTGGCCTCAGAAGTCTTGGTATTTATGTGAAAAAATAGTTAGGTGAAAAAGAGAGATATATATATATATATATATATTATATATATATATATATATATATATATATATATATATATATATATATATATATATATATATATATGAGAAAAATGTATATCAGCCTGCGGGCTGAGAGTACTCTCTCAGCCTGCGGTGACGTGGCTCAATTTGTTACCTCACTGACTTGCGGCCCACTTTTAGGAAGAAGTTAAATTACCAAATACCCCTTTCGATAACTTTCCTTATTGTTTATTATTATTTCCCCCCCGTTTTTTTGTCGCTCTTTATAGGATTTAGGTTATTTTATATAAATTACTTTTTGCCCTATTTCTTTACATCTTTTTTGAAAGATCTAGTTTATACTTTTCAGCCTGCGATAAAATTTTTTCTGAAATATAAAATCTTTTCAGATCAATTTTTTCAGCCTGCGATAAATTTCTACTTATAGTTTATTTTTTTTGTATATAATGTAGTCAGAGTCTTTGGTCGCAGTGTACATTTAAACTGCGACCTTAGTCAGAGACTTTGGTCGCAGTGTACATGATTAATTGCGACCAAGGTCGCAGTGTTGTTATGGATAAAGATGGCCAGCAACTGCAATCTAGGGTTGCGTTACATGGACTGTGACTTAGGTCGCAGTACGTTAAGTAAGTGTTTCCTTTATATTAACATGCATAGCAACCAAGGTCGCAGTGTTGTTTTGGATTAAGACTGCCGCCAGCAACTGCGACCAAGGTCGCCGTGTTGTTGTTTTGGATTAAGTCATTTTTTGAATCTAAATGAAAAATGAAAAGTTTACTGAGGGGACGCGACTTGGAGTCACTCCGAGAGACGCGGCCTGTCATAAAGATTTTATGAGATCTTTAAACGTCAAGTCTACGTTGACGAACCCGCACCATTCGTTGTTTCCCGAAGCGGTTGTCCACGCGTCGGCTCTTCATTGGGTTTAGGCGTTAATGTCTTTTAATACCAAACCGGCGCTGGCATGGGAAAGAAGATTGCGACTTTGGTCTCAGGGTAATTAATATAGTAATTTTTATAAGATTTGATATACGCGAATTGATCTCAGGGTCGCATGGCTAATCCACCCTAGTCGCATATTAAAAATCTTTTACATAAGGCATGGGAAAGAAGATTGCGACTTTGGTCGCAGTACTGAAGGAGGTCACATTGTTGTACGATAGAATGCGACTAGGGTCGCAGACGTTATATAGAAGTTTTGTTATACAATGACTGCGACTAGTGATTGCGACTGTGTCGCAGTTATCATATAAAATTGAAATTATATTGTATTAGGTCGCATAAAAACGTTTTGTTATACTATGAGTGAGACTGTGTCGCAGTTGTTATATTGTATTAAGTCTGCGACCATGGCATGTTTTTTAAATTTTCAATGCTTCTGCTTATTTTACATTATATTGATCCAATTTTTTTAATTATATTTTTCGATGTATTAAAATTACGAATTTTATAACTGTAGATATATTCAACTGAAATTTTGTTTGTTCATGACTTTATTCCAGTTTAGAATTAAAAAGGGTATTTTGGTCAATTTGTTTCACGATTGTTTAGGCGGGATTTTTTTGATTTTTTGGCGCCAACACACTGCGGTTTTTTAATTATATTTTTCGATGTATTAAAATTACGAATTTTATAACTGTACACACTGCGGTTTTTTATTATATTTTTCGATATATTAAAATTATGAATTTTATAACTGTAGATATATTCAACTGAAATTTTGTTTGTTCATGACTTTATTCCAGTTTAGAATTAAAAAAGGGTATTTTGGTCAATTTGTTTCACGATTGTTTAGGCGGGATTTTTTTGATTTTTTTGGCGCCAACACACTGCGGCCGATGTGTGGCATATATTCAGCCACGTCCCGCCAGTTGAGAAACTATCTCAGCCTGCAGGCTGAGGTACAGTAACCCCTATATATATATATATATATATATATATATATATATATATATATATATATATATATATATATATTAACAAGTCTAATGATCAATTAGTTAGGTATCTTGGCCTCAAGAATCCTTGATATTTACATGAAAGAGTTTTAGATTAGTCATATATATGAAAAAAAGAAGTACTTAAAGGGTAACGAAGTGGTATTACTTCGAAACTTCCATGAAAAAAAAGTTTAAGTATGTAAGTTTGAATCAATCCCAAGTTAAGAGCTATACACATTCATGAGGATGCATAGGATCAGAAAACTTAGGAAGGATGGTGATATAGACTAAGATTTAAAAATCTCTACAAATAGATGATAGAATTCTTGATAAGAGATTGAACTTGACAATGAGAGTTTATGGTAACTAGAAAACTTATACATTAGTGATGCTTGCCACTCAAAAAATATTTTGTCTTTCTTTATTTTTATCTTTTTTTATTTTTCATTTTTTGTTATCCTTATTATTGATTATCCTTTTTATCTTAATCTCTTCTTATCTTTTAAATTCTTTCACCGAATTTTGTAGGTGTAATTCACTAAAAACCCTTATGGGATAACACTTGTCCACTAGGGTAACTTAGGGGTTTAACGACTTGTTGCACATGCTAAATGCAATCATGAGTCCAACGAAAGTGGATTAGGATTTATTTTTAGGATTTTTAGTTTTTTTTCTTTTTTGATTAGGATTTTGCTCGAGGACTAGCAAAAAGTAGGCATGGGGGCTGTGATGTGTGTGCTTTATATACATGTTTTATATCACATTTTATGCCTATTATTTATCATATTTAATACTGCATGAGTATTTTGTTAGTGTTATTTTGCAGATTTTAGGTCAAGAGAAAATTAAAAGAAAAAGAGCGAAAATTGACAAATTGGCGATATCAAATGAACAAAAAAAATATAGAATCAGAGATCTGAAGCAGGGTTGGGACATCTCAATGGAGTCTTCACGTAAAATTAGAATTTTACAAAAATCTGGGACTGAAATAGACCAAGAGTTCGGCTACCCAGCCCTAGATTTCGGCCAAGCAACTATGGACCAGTCAACGGGAATGCCAGCTTAGAGGTCAACACGAGTTAAAAAACGGAGCACCAATACAACAAGAAGTTCGGCCAGCCAGCCGAATTTTTGGCCAGCTGGCCAAACTATGGTGGTGCATATGGATAGGATTTTCTAGTAATTTGTGTAATTTTAGAAATCTAAGTTTTTGTATTCGACTAGGGTTCTACTGCTCTCTATTCTATATAAACGCCGCCAAGCCTCTTGTCAAATATACAATTTAATTCTCTCTTTTATTGGAGTGAAAATCAATTAAATTTCTGCTGTTAGTCATTAATTCTCAGAGTACTTTCAGCAGGGAATTCTTCAAGGCTTCGTCGTTTTGGTGCTTTCTTACTTTTCTTTTACCTTTCTCTTATCTGATTTTATTTCATGATCTATTTTAATATTATAATGTGTTTTATTTTCTTAGTCATGAACTAATTTTCCTTAACTAGGGACATGATGTAGGGATTGTATTGATGATATAAAATTATGTTTTATGCAAATTCTCCTATGTATTGTATAAAGTTTAAATCTTTTATATGCTAAGTTGTAAAATCTTGTGCTTTATTGTTACAATTGAATTAATCAGAAAGTTAGGTTAAAATCTGAAAAGAGATAACCTAGCAACCGCTTCTAGGATTAACAACCATAACTCGAGACGTTGAGACATAACAGTTATGCAGTCAAATAGAAATATCCATCATACTTAATGCATCTTCTGACTAGCAATCTATCAGATCGAGAGATTATAAATTCTAGATTTAGAAGATAGAATTGGTATTATTTAAGAGAAAGTACTGATCAGGAAAGAAAATTCTGACTGTTAGCATGAATAGGATGAATTAGCCCAAGCATAATATTTTATCTGATTAAAATTACCGAAATCATTACCCTATTTCTTTTCATAATTAAAGCAAACCATTTTAGTATAGTTTAATCACAATATCTTCTAACTAAATTGATTATTCAATAGAACTAAGAAAGATTAAGTTGGTACTTGAAACAACAATCCTCGTTGGATGATACTCTATTCACTCTATATTAGTTGTTAACGATTGGTACACTTGCCATTCTAATCTGCACACATCAGTGTGTTCCTTAGGATTAGACTAATATCTAGCATATTAGCATACACTGAATATAATATCAAGTCTATTTGAAGCAATATATAAAAGTAAACCAATCATACCTCGATATAGCTTTTGATCAATACTCTTATCATTCTCATCTTTTTTCAAAAATGTAATAGTACTCATTGGAGTGCTCTTGCTGCCAGAATTTTCCATACCGAATCTTTTGAAAAGTTTCTTTGCATACTTGCATTGAGAAATGAAGATTTCATCTTTCATTTATTTATTTGTAGACCGAGAAAATAGTTTAGTTCACCAATGTGACTCATCTCAAATTCACTCTGCATTGTCTTAGAAAATTCTTGACAAAGTTTATCATTAGTAGATCCAAATAAGATATTATCAACATAAACTTGTATAATCAAGATATCTTTATTAACATGTTTAATAAAGAGTGTTGTATCTATTTTACCAATTTTAAACCAGAGTTTAAAATAAAACTTTTTAATCTATCATACCCAAGAACGAGGTGCTTGTTTTACACCATATAGAGCTTTCTTAAGTTTAAAAACATGGTTTGAAAATGTTTCATGTTTAAAACCTAGAGGTTGTTCAACAAAAACTGTTTCTTTAATAAATTCATTTAAAAGAGCACTTTTTACATCCATTTGATATAGTTTAAAATTCTATAAAACATGCATAAGTAAGTAAAATACGAATAGATTCAGGTTTAGTTACAAGTGCATAAGTTTCGTCAAAATCAATACCTTCTTCTTAATTATATCTTATGCGACTAACATTGCTTTATTCTTTATAACTTGACCTGATTTGTCGAGTTTGTTCTTGAAAATCCATCTGATACTGATAACTGGATGATCTGTAGGACCTTGATATGATCCTAAACATTATTTCTGACAAATTAGTTCAACTCTTCTTGCATTACAATTATCCAAAAATCATCTGCACATACTTCTTTGAGATTATTTGGTTCAATAAGAGATATGAAGGCAATATGTGTCACGTAATTCAACTTAAATAGAGTCTAAACACCTTGAGAGATATCTCTAAGAACTAAATCATGTGGATGATTTCTTACCTTGACATATACTTTAGGTAACTCAGTTAGAGTTTCATTAATGTTAAGCATTTTAGTATCATCATGAGATGTAACAGTATTATCAGGAGTTTCTATAATATCATCATCATCATGTAAAGAAGTATTAATAACAGATTTAGATAAAGATTCATCAAATTAACATGTAATGATTCTTCAATAGTAGATATTTTTTTATTAAAGATTCTATATGCTTTACTGTGAGTAAAATAACCAATAAAAATACCTTCATTGGATCTAGCATCAAATTTGTCTAAAGCATCTCTAGTATTTAGAATAAACACTTACATCCAAAAACTATGAAATAAGAAACTTTTGAAATTCTATCAAAAAATAATTCAAAACATGTTTTGTTTAAAATAGGTCAAATAAGCACACGATTCAAATATAATATGCAATAGCATCTGCCTTAGCCCAAAAATATTTTGATAAATTACTGTCTATATGTATAGTTTTAGCATATTCTTTCAAAGTCCTATTCTTCCTCTCAATAACACCATTTTGAGGAGATGCTGTAGGAAAAGCAAAATTATGTGTAATACCATACTTATCACAAAAATTTACAAAAGATTCATTTTCAAATTCTCCTCTATGATCACTTCAAATAGTGACTATATTTAGAGACTTTTGATTTTGAATTCTTTTACAAAAACTTTCAAACTTATTAAAAGTATCATTTTATTTTTTAGAAATATTACCCATGTAAAACAAGAATAATCATCAATAATAACAAAACATATCTACTTTTATTTAATGAAGAAACACGTGTAGGACCAAATAAATCCATATGCAAAACTCTAAAGGTCTATGAGTAGAAACCAAATCTTTAGATTTAAAAGATGATTTAACTGGTTTTCCTAATTGATAAGAATCACAAAAATAATCCTTTTTTTAAAAGATATTTTTTGAAGGCCTTTAGCTAAACCAAAATTTGAAATCTTAGAAATAGTTTTCATATTTAAATGACCAAATCTTTTATGCCAGAGAAAATAATCATTATTAGAAGCAATTAAATAAAAATTATCATTTGATGATAATCAAATCATTGATAACTCATAAATGTTATTATTACAAGAACCTCTAAATAATATATCTTTCATGTTTGTATGATATATAAAGCATGCATCTTTTTCATAAACTATTTTATAACCCTTATCACATAATTAACTAATACTTAACAGGTTGTGTTTTAAACCTCTTACCAAAGAATATTTTCAATAAGAGGTTTTAAAATATTACCAACCATACCAATACCAATAACTCTTCCTTTGTTATTGTCTCCAAATGTTACTATTCCTCCTTTCTTGATTTGAATGAAAGAAAGTAGTTGAATATTGCCGGTCATGTGTTTGAATAACCATTATCAAGTATCTATTTTTCTTTATGAGGTACCTATACTATAAAAATTTTGTATGGTACCTATCATGATAGGGTCCGAAAAAGATTAGCCTTTGGGAATCCAATCCAATTTGAATTTAGTTTCTATTTGTTAGTATAAACATAATTACAAGAATTGCAAACTTGCTGTATATATGATGTAATATAGGCATTTTTATCTAAAGTATTTAAATTTTTAGGAATCCATATATATATTTATACCTAGGTTTTTTTGAAATGGTATTATTGTTTTTCTTAACAAAAGAGTTATATGAATCATAATTATTTTTTTATAAATATGTGTAGTCTTTTCAAATTTATCTTTAGAAAATTCTTGCCCAAAACGATTACTTGAAATCTTTTGGAAAGATAATAAATCATTTAGATATTCATTTCCCTTATTAAACTTTGTAATATTTTTCAAAATTTCTTCATATTCAATCTTAAAACTTGACATTTCTTTATCTAAAATAGAAATTCTAGAATTTAAAGATATAGTTTCCTTTTTAATCAAAACATTTCTTTTATAAATTCTCATTTCCTTTTTCAAAGATGAATAACTTTATCCAAGTCAGGTTTTTGACAATTTAAAGAAGCTGTTTGTGAAATATGAAATAAATTTTCTTTTGTTAAAACTTTATTTTTTGCCTTTTCATTTTTGTGATCAATATATAATTCATTAAAAGCATCTAATAATTCATCATATGTAGAAAACTTTTGTAACTCTTCTTCCTGAGTCATGAAACAAATATTGACTGTTTTGGTGGCTTCTTCTTCATCAGAGGAAGATGAATTACTATCATTCCAAATTGCCTGAAAAGCTTTCTTCTTTTTGTTGAATTTATTCAAGTTCTTGAAGTTCCCTTTGGGTTTTAGCACTAGGCAATCCTTCTTTATATGAACTGGTTTGTTATATTTAAAATAAAGAGGATTATCATTAGTATCCTTATTCTTTTTAAACTTAACTTATTTCAGGAATTTCCTGAATTTTCTTAAGATCATCACCATTTCTTCTTCATCATCATCTGAGTTGTCCAAGTCTGAGGATGTATAAAAGGCAAGTACTTTCTTCTTGGATTGAAGTTTTTGTTCATCCTTCTTCTTATCTTCAATTTGGACTTCATATGCCATCAAATTTCTAATAAGATTTTCTAATGACATTGTTGACAGATCATTCGCTTCTTCTATAGCAGTAGTCTTCTTCGCCTAATCTGATGAGAGTGCTCCAAGAATCTTTCTAACTTTTTCTGCTTGAGTGTACTTCTTTCCAAGGGCTACTAATGAGTTTGTAATATCAGTGAACCTTGTAACCATTTTCGCAATAGTTTCATTCTCTTTCATTTTGTATAGTTCAAACCTGTGAACAAGAACAGAAATTTTAGATTCCTTTACTTTATTTGCACCTTCGTGTGTAACCTATAATATCTGCCATATTTGATTTGCTGATCTGACTATTGACATACGATTGAATTCTTCTTTATTCAAGGTACAGAAAAGTGCCTTCATTGCTTTTGCATCAAGATTGGTAGATTTCTTTTTTTCTTCATTCCAAGCATCATAATTGGTAGTAGGCTTAGTGCATGATGCCTTCACGATGTTCTAGAGTTTATAGTTTTGTGATTGTAAGTAGATCTTCATTCTACACTTTCAATAGTTGTAATTCAATCCATCAAACAATGGTGGTCGTTGTGTACAATGTCCTTCCTTGAATTGTGATTAGGGAAATTTCATTGCCATCTTTGGGCTCTGGTACCAAGTGAAGGATCTACAAATAAGACAACACAAATACTAGAGGGGGCGAGTAGTGTTTATAAAATTCTAACAAAAAAATAAATAACTTGCAGGAAAATAAAATGCATAGAATAAATCTCGAAAAATATAAAAGCAAACATAAGAGATTTTATCCTGATTCGGTCCTTGTGACTTACATCCAGTCCCCAAGCAACCCCTTAAGATTTTCCTTATCCTAATTTTGAAACCCCCGAAATTAACTTCAGTACATCACTTGACAAACTTTTTCACCAAATCTGTATACCTTTTCTTATTACCTAGAAAACCTTTCTTTGAATGAATACAGGTTATCCTATAAGCCTTGATTTCAGTATGTGAATGACTCAACTGTTGGCCCAAAGGCCTTCCACTCTAGTTTTGATGATGATTAACTCATGTAGTTATGTGTACTAATAATCTTGTGATTTTAGTTTCAGATCAATAATCAAGTTATTATTAGGTGATTAGCTTTAACAAGATGATTTGGAAGCTTTCACATGTTGATTCAAGAGCCCGAGGCATCAAAGATCATATATAGCAATTGCTCGATGGATAAAAGAGTTTTGGATCGAGTCGGCTTGGAGATTGCGCTCTACAAGAAGACTTCGGTACCTAATTTAGTTTTGTGTTTAGATCCAAATTGTAAAGATTAGAATAGTATGATATGCTCAAGTTCACAACACACACGTTTCATGTTTTGAATATTGATTTTCGGTTTTTCCGTTTTTGGTTTAACCGATCTTGGTTTCATGAATAGATAGATTCGAAACAAGTTTACATGGTTTAATGTATATTAGATTTGCTCTATATACATGCATGCTTAACTTCCTAGACAAACTTAGTTTTGACTTACTTATTCATGTGTTTTATGTTTTGGTATTTTAACAAAACATATTTTGGAATTAAAGTCAAAAACATGGATATATATATGTTTCATGTATATAGGATTATAGCCATATACATCATGCCTAAATGTTGTTTAATATCATGTTTTTGTATTTGGATGAGTTTGGACAAAATGTATTTTCTATTCAAAAATTCAAGTTTTAGAAAATACAAGTTTTGGATTTTGGTAAAAATGATAAGATACAAAAATGTTTCAAAATGTTTGTTATTTGTGATGAAATGTTTATCACAAGTTTATATTTCAAAATAAAATGATAAAACTATTTTTGTGGAATTTTAGAGATTTTATGGGAATTTTTAAAGACATTAAAAACCAGTTTTTCCCTGAACTACAGCTGCCAGGCTAGGCCGGTCGACCGTAGCGGTCGACCGACGTGCACAGATACGTGCACGCTGGCTACCTCATGAGCCGATCGACCGCACGGTCGACCGACTGAGAGCAGGTTGCTCTCTGTTTGTTTCGGCCCGTTGCTCTTTGGTTCTGGGGACGGTCGACCGCCCGGTCGACCGGTAGCTGCCAGCGGTCAAATATGACCGTTGGACGGTCGACTGCCCGGTCGACCGGTAGGTCATTTTTGGCAGTTTCTGCTGCCAACGGCTAGTTTTCCAAATAGGCTATAAATACCCCATTGGAAAGAGTTTTTCTCTAAGATTTTTTGTGTGAATTTTTCCTGACTCTCTAGTGTTTTCACAGCAATCAAAAGAAGTTTTTGGGCTTTATATTGAACAATCTATTTGGTGTTTTTGTTAGGGTTTGGAAAATCAAGAAAGGGTTTTTGGGAAAGATTTTGATTCAACTTCTTCATCTTGATTTCTAGTTTTTCCCAAAGATTTTCTTTGTGATTTTGATTCTCATTCCTTTGGTTTTCTCCACACTTGAGCTACATCTACTATCTCATTCTATAGGATCTTTGTGTGGGAAAGAAATTGTTTGTGGTTTTTGTTTAGACCACCAAGTTAAAAACCCTATCTTTGCTTGACTTTGTGCCTTTCCCTCATTGTGTTGAGGAGGTTGTGCATTTGGGTTTTATCCCTCAAGTGGTGAGGTGATCCTTGTGTTGCTTTGTGCTAATCCCTCAAGTTGTGAGGTGATTGTTTGTTGGCTTGGAGTTGTGCCTCAAGGAGGAGGTTGTGTTTGTAAGGAGAGGAGTTGGGTACTCCTTGTAATTGTTATTGCCCCAAATCCTCGGTGGAGGTTCCCTTTGTGGGAGTCCTTTGTGGACAAGCTAGTGGACTTAAAATCCTTCTGGGTGAAGGCGAGGATGTAGAGCTGGGTGCTCGAACCTCGAAACATATCTTGTTGTTTGCGCTTGATCCCTTGGCTCTTACTCTCTCTCTCTCTCTCTACATTGTGCTTTGCATAAATTCATATTGTTCATTCATAATTATTTGCTTGGCTTGTTTGAGCGTGCATCTCTTGTTAATTACAATTAGTTTTTAAATTTCGCATTAAGTTCATTAGATTAGCATAATCACCTATTCATCCCCCCTCTAGGTGATTTTCATCAACAAGGTTCTTATAGGGAGACTTTTAGATTTCTTCACTAAAGATTGAAAATGGAGTGAAGAAGATGAGAAAGTAGAAAACTATTTTCTAAAGAACAGAATATATTCAAAGTTTTGACAGAAAAACTTGTGAATGAAAGTGGTGATTGAACCCAGAGATAATATCCCTATTTATAGCTAAGAACAAGGTTCAGTTAGGGTAGTTATCCAATTCAAATTTTAAAGACAAAAAGTGAGAAAAACACCAGAATATCAAAACTGTTCAACAGTCAGAAACTGTCCTGTTAGTCAACTAGGATAAGGGATTAGTAGATTAGGCACACTGTATTTGCCTAGCATAGTCAACTAGGAGTAAGTTGAAGTCGACTATAACTGACAGAATCAGACAGATAAGTCTTTGTAAAATTGGATTAGTCGACTAGAATAAGAACAAGTCGACTAGATACTGAAACGTTTAAATAGTTTGAGAATTGTAAACTCTCTATAAGACAGACTTAGTTGACTAGAGTAAGAACAAGTCAACTAGACAGCTGATTAGTCAACTAGGGAAGGGTATAAGTCGATTATATCTAGTGTTAGTGTGTGATCAAGGCTTTTTACAATCTTTTTTAAAAATAGCAAAAAATACATAAAAATAGTAAAAATATTTTTTACAACCTTGTGCTTCATAAACTCAATGATAGAGTTATATCTTCAAATTTGTACATCAAGGAACCTGCATCACAAGTATGAGGATGTATATGTATAGAAGACATGATTTATATAAGTTTGTTATCATCAAAATTCAAGTTCCAACAAGCAGGTTATGATCCACAATGAGGGATGTGATAAAGGCTTTTCAGTATTGTTTAAGCAACAAAATTGGTTAAGAGTTTCTTCTTTGTTTTAAATAGAGAAAAAAATCATAGTTAGCAGAGGATTAAGAAGAGAAGAATAAATAGAAGAAGAAAATATGCTATCTTTAGAGTTAGTTTATAAAAGAAGAAAATAAAGTTAAAAAAAACATTGCTAGAATCTATTAAGTGCTATTACTAGCGTACTTACCTCTTGAAGCTTGACTCACGATGAATCTTTAGCAACTTACTGGTTTGACTAGAAGGCGATCATTCCATGGTCCATAAGAAGAGATTTACGCCAACACTGCATTACATCATCAAAAATACTTAAGTTTAAGTATGAAATGATACAGAAAATAGATGTAGATCCATCATCATGAGCCATCGGTGGCACTTATAGAAGCAAGGCTATTTTAAAGCTATTAGATTCATATGGATTGAGATACACTCAAGAGGGAGATACTAAAGAGTCAATAAAAATACAAGAACAATAATAATATAAAAACGGTTTGAGATACTCTTGTAACATGTTTCTTACATGTTAGTTAGCATAAGTGCGTAGCAATTGCATACTGAAACCGGTAGACTTCGGTAATCTAGTAAGTCCGTTGGTAAGCTTGTAAGTCTGTTGGTAAGCCCGTTGGGTGTTCCAGGCATTGTGTTCCAGGCATAGTTCCAGTCGACCAATAGTTCAGTGTACAGTCGAATAACTATTTGTTGAACTCTAAGTAGGTGTTGGTAAGCGTTGGTAAGCTTGTAAGTCCGTTGGTAAGCCCGTTGTTAGGGTGTTCCAGGCATTGTGTTCCCGTGTTCCAGTCTATTGAGAAGGTGAACCCCCGGTTAGTCACACACGAGTAATGACTAATATTGTTAGAAGAATGTTTCTAGGTTCCAGTTCGTCCTCAGGATCAAACAGAAAAGTAGTAAAGAGTAGAGAAGATATAGTTCAAGAAGATTTCTTAGAATGGAGAATTTCAAATGAAAGAATAGAAAATGTTTACAGTATAGGTACATTTGATTTCAAAACTTCATATGCCATTAAAATTCATGAAGAGACATTTAATATTCAAAATAGATCTCAAACCATTCAACTACTATCCAAACTAGCGTTACAAGAGTTCCTTAAGAAAGGATTCCGTTATATTCATTTTGGATTAATACAAATTGCTATCAAGCCCCTAGTTCACACTGGTGTAGATATTCCTGTATACACAGCCTTAAGAGATAAAAGACTTAAGAGATATAAATCATCCATCCTATCCATGATTCAGACCAACATATGTAACGGACCAGTCTATTTCAACTGTATGCCAAATTACTCTGTATACTTAACCGACCCATTATTCCTAGATTCATTGATCTTAGACATCCACTTGCAAGGTGATGAGTTCGAAAGATTCACCGAACAAGTAGCGGTTATGTACAAAATATATTTTAAGCTAATGAGTTCCCTTATGAACCCAAGATTCAAAATGATAGGTTCACCCACTCAAGAGGAAACTGTCCTACTTCAGATTGAAGCTGAACAGTCAAAGACTTTCGTCCCCAAAAGATTAAAATGGAATGAGATTACAATCCCAGAAGACTTCAAAATAGAAAACCCTCAAAATCCTAGAGACATAGAAAGAACAGAAATCTCAGACATCATAGAAGAAAATGACGGAATAGTATTAATAAGATTTAATTCATTTAGAGAAAGACCTTCAACTTCCTATAGATACGTTGAACCTAGTAGAAAATCATGTTCTGAATATTCCTTCCAACAACCAATCAAAGTATTCCATAAATCGCCTCTTCCAGAAGTAAATCAAGAAAGTTATTCTCCAACATCATCCCAAATGAGAGCAGACTTTGCTGGGGAAATTAATACGATTAGCAGTCAGAAACCATTCATTAATAGAAGTTTCAAATTAATGGGAGACTTTAAGAAATCCAAATATTTTAATTGGTTCTCAGAATTCGATAGGACTTACCAAGAGAAACTAGTAAAAGAATGGATCATTTTCATGAACGAACATAAGTTTGATTTCATTTTTGAATTTTGGTTAAAATATTATTTAGAAAAACAAAGAATTTAAAACCCATATGAACAATCCCAAATTAATGTTCAAACTAGTTTATATAAAAAATGGCAACTCACTGACGGAAATACTGTAACTTCAATTCATCCACCATTACAATCCATCAAGATTACAACGAATGAACGCGAAGTCACTGCTTCACCCTTCAAAAGAGGAAAAAATAATAATGAACCAGTCAACATTGACGACATCAAAAAGGTATATCATCAGAATAATTATTCAAATCAAATGTTACATAATATAACACAACAAATTGATTCTCTATCAACAGAAATTAAAAGAACTCAAAATAACTCAAATCCTAAGTTCCCACAAAGCTATTCAAAACCACATTTCCAACCAAATAGTTTACCAGTAGAATACGAAGAGAAAATACAACCGATGAACTTACTAGGAAGAATAACTCAAGCTCTAGAAAAAATTAATGAAAATACTCCAAGTACATCAAAGATAAATAATATTGAAAAATAAAATAAATCAGAATCCGAATCTGAAGACAATTCAGATAATTCATTAGTACAACAAATAAATCAAATAAAAGATAATATTCAAGGAACAGATCAAATTTAGAAATTAATCGAATTCATAAATACAAGAAAAATAATAATAGAGATAATAGTCAAAATTCATACAACTGTCGTAAAGGCAACACTAGGAATTATTACCCTAGGCCTACTCCTCCAGATATTCAATATGAAGAAAAGGCAATATTCAAATCAAGTTATAATGGCACTTCTGTCTACGAATGGAACATAGACGGAAAAAGTGAATACGAAATACTTAATACATTACAAGAGATAGGCATGGCAGTCACAGCCTACAAAACAAATCGATTACCAAAACAAAATGCCACGGTTTATGTAGTCACTGGATTCACTGGACAATTAAAATATTGGTGGGATAATTCATTAACTCCAGAAGAAAAACAAACTATATTAAATCATGAGATAGAAGTAAAAGATGATTAAGGAATAATTACTAAGAAAAATCACTCCGCCAATTTCCTCATTGTTACAATAGCGACTCATTTTGTAGGAAATCCTGCAGAAAAATTAGGATCTTCAAAAATATTCCTTACTAATTTAAGATGTCCAACCCTTTCTGATTTTAGATGGTATAAAGACATGTTCCTAACTCATGTATTGAAACGATCCGATTCAACCAAGTCATTTTGGAAAGAAAAATTCATTACTGGTCTACCTAATTTATTCTCCCAAAAAGTATTTACAAGTATTAAGAAGGCTATGGGAGTAGAAGACGATAACATTGACTTTAGTACCATAACATACGGTCAACTATTCACATTTGTCAAAAAGGAAGCATTACAAGTCTATCAAGAGTTAAAATTTCAAGCTAAATATGGCAACAAACGTCAAGAAATGGGCTCCTTCTGTGAAGCATTTGGTATCACAGGAATAAGGGCTCCATCAACAGAAAAAAGACATAATCAAAAAATGATTACCAATAAAAAATATAAACCAAGAAAACATAAATATTCTCAAAACTATTCAAACAATAACTATTATCAAAATAAATCCAAAACAATTACTTGTTACAAATGTGGCAAACCAGGTCACACAGCAAATAGATGTCGATCAAAAGGAAAAAATAAAATTAATGAAATAATAGATAGCATATCAGATATAGATTCAAAAATTAAAGAAAAATTTAAAGAAAGATTACAACTCTATTCTGAAATTAATAGAATATCCGATAACGACGATTTTTACAATTCATCAACCTCTAGTGATTCAAACGAAACTACTTGTAAGTGTAAACAAGTCAATATGATTAATATGTCTAAGGAAAAAACTTTGAAAAGAAAATCAAAAGAATTAATATTTGATATGATACAACAAATTCCTGATCCAGAAAAATAAAAGGAACACTTAGAAAAATTAAAAACTTTAATAATGAATGAAGAAGAAGAAAAAGATAATCTCCTAACTCAACCTTTTAGTATTTCAAAACTTTTTGAAACTTATCCGATTAATACTAGTCTAAAGACCAAACCAAATGACATTCATGAAATCCGAATAGAAATAAAACAATTAAAAGAAGAAATTAAACACATTAAAAAGGATCTAAGAGAAGTAGAAACAAAGAGTTTAGCCAATGAAACACAAATGTGCCTTATTCAAAATAAAATTGATAAAGAAATTACAATAGAAGAACCACCCTTCTCCTTAAACGAGATCACTATTTCAACCACTGAACCTTCAAACTCTAAATTCATTTCAGCCATTAAAGGATTTAATTATCAAAAATGGTTCATACAAATAACTCTAGCCATTAACAATTCCAAAGAAACCTTTACAGCCATGATAGATTCAGGAGCTGATCATAGTGTAATTAGAGACGGGATCTTTCCAACAAAATACTATGAACCAACAAATGAAAAATTAGTAACAGCAAACAATTTACCATTAAAAGTCACGGGCAAATTAACAAAATTATCAATATGTAACAAAAATATCTGTTTTAAACACCAATTCATTATTGTTGATAATCTAAATACTGATATAATATTAGGAATTTCATTTTTAACTCAAATTTACCCATTCTGGATTGATTCAAGCGGGATAGGAGCAAAGATCATAAGAGAAAAGATCTTATTTAAATTCATAACCCTTATACAAAATAAAGAACTAAATACTTTACAAACTAATTCAATTTACCAAAGTATAAAGCTGATTCAAAGACAACAAAATAAGATTATGTTACTACAGGATAGTGTTATAGAACGACCACTACAGGATACTCACATCCACATAGTCAAACAGGAAAAGGTTCAGTCAAGTCCTTGCATTCCTTGCACAGTTCATTCAGGTCTTTGCATTTCTCATGCATTCATAATAGAAACTGAGGCATCTAAGCGTGTCTTTCCTAAATGGCAAGCCATTATTCCTACTTTAAGTTTTGACAATTCCTTACCCAGTTCGCTAACAAACAGATTCAAGATGAGCACCGACAAAGGCAAATCTCCAATTCAAAAAACTGTCAATCCAAAAGACTATGAGATACGAATCTCATCACTCTCACCCTCTCCTATTCAAAATTCTAATAGATTTCAAGTCCTGAGTAACTTTCCTCCTCTCCCTTATGTTATGACCTCTCCATCACCCTCTTCAAAAACTCAAAGCACTCAAAGAACCCCGTCAACATCCGAGTCATCTCCCTATTTCACTAAGAAAAATCAAGAACATTTACTTCTCACTACCTTCAATGAAGTTCCCGATTACAAAACTCTCACCTCATTTGTCAATAAAATCTTACCTCTCGATTGCCAATGGATTCCTGATGACCCACTCAAAACCCAGAGATATTATGAACTTGACATCGTACATTCCGGCTCCATAGAGCTCTACCACACCATGAATAAAAACAAACCCGACAAAATCTCTTATTTAAAATGCATTATTAAAAGAATCATCAAACCGGCAGAGTGGACAAGCTTTGCCGCAGTGACAAATTTCACAGTCAACTTTATTCCAAAAGGATACTGCTATCATGATTACAGGATGGCATGGTACCGTGCCTTTCTCTACAGGCCATTTGACCACTCATGATTCTTCACCTTTCATTCAAATTGCCAAGAAGAATTCCCGATCTGGTTCTATGAATGGTGGCATTCATACGGACCCACAACAGACATCCTACCACCAACAGTACTCAAAGGATTCAATACCTACCTACTCAAGACTAAAGGATTGCACTACATAAAGACAGTACAATTCTACAGAGAATTTAAGGTACCGTGGATTTTCTGCTGGACCTACATTATTGCTCAACATTATAGTATTGCAGACAAGTTTCCGATGAGCCTCTTCAGAGTATTCAAAATAAAATGGTGGGACAAATTAAATCAGGCACTCTGTTCTGACTCTACAATCACCGAGTTCATCACCACCGCAGTAAACTCCAACAACAAATTCAACAAATTCCTAAGAAGGCAGATTCTCCAATTACTCCAAAACCCACTCATAAAACTCCATCAATAATTCAAGAAGACTCCGATTCCGAAGATGAATTTCAACAATTCTTGAAATTTCAAAAGTTCAAAAAACTGCAGAAGCAACTCAACAGGTCACGAGCAAGCTCAACATCCTCTTCATCAGGTGATCCTATCGGTGGACAGGACCCATATGAGATGTAAAATTCATCCACAGACACTCCAAAGTTCGATAAGACTGACAAGACTCAAAGTTAAAGCAAAAGATTCCTCTCTGACAGCACTCTAGGCAAAATATTCAATCAAACAAGACATAAAGAAAAGCAGACAAAAGCAAAAGAAGACAAAACAAAGCTGACAGGATTCCTTAACAAGACTCAAAGCTGACCAGTTCCTCGATAAGACTCAAAGCTAACCGACGGGACTCAAAGCAGATTCCTCACTCCAGAAGACTCGCCACCTCTATAAATAGAAGGCCATCTCATTCATTTGAAGGCAGAACTTAGAAGTAGCAGAGCCAAAACAACCCTCTTCAATCCTCTTCTACCTTAATCCTCTTCCACCTCTAAAACCATCCCCTTCTTCAAAACCTGTATTCATACTTCTGTACTCAAGGCAAGCTTTGTAAGTTCTCACTACATCTGTAATTTAATTTTCTGAAATAATATTCCTTCTTTTATCAAACATTACCATCTTTCATTAAGCATTACACTCAATTATCGATCAAAAGCTCTCACAGCAAGATTGCATTACGCACCTCTAACTCTTTCAAAGAGGAATTAGGAGGCAGAAGTTCAGAGCCTCTCACAGGGTATTCGGCTTCTAGTCTTGTTCACGAGCGATCGTTCATATTCACTGTTTACTACTGTTCATCTTCTTTATTCTGACTCACACTGTTCATCAGCACTGTTCTACTATTACTCTGTTCACAACTACTACTGTTCATACATACATTACTGCGCTACTTACACTGCTCATACATACATACCTCCATTTTTAGTTATATTCTATAGACAGTATCATCTCTACCCGCTGCTGCCCTCCTGTCTTGCCCCCTGGGTCCCAAATACTAATATTGTTAGAAGAATGTTTCTAGGTTCTAGTTTGTCCTCAGGATCAAACAGAAAAGTAGTAAAGAGTAGAGAAGATATAGTTCAAGAAGATTTCTTAGAATGGAGAATTCCAAATGAAAGAATAGAAAATGTTTACAGTATAGGTACCTTTGATTTCAAAACTTCATATGCCATTAAAATTCATGAAGAGACATTTAATATTCAAAATAAATCTCAAACCATTCAACCACTATCCAAACTAGCGTTACAAGAGTTCCTTAAGAAAGGATTCCGTTACATTCATTTTAGATTAATACAATTGCTATCAAACCCCTAGTTCACACTGGTGTAGATATTCCTGTATACACAGCCTTAAGAGATAAGAGACTCAAAAGGTATAAGTCGTCCATCCTATCTATGATTCAAACCTGTTGGCCCAAAGGCCTTCCACTCTAGTTTTGATGATGATTAACTCATGAGTTATGTATACTAATAATCTTGTGAGTTTAGTTTCAGATCATTAATCAAGTTATTAGTTGGTGAAAGCTTTCACACATCTTTCACAAGTTGATTCAAGAGCCCGAGCGTCAAAGATCACATATAGCACTTGCTCAATGGATCAAGGAGTTTTGGATCGAGTCGGCTTGGAGATTGCGCTCTACAAGAAGACTTCGGTACCATAGTTTAGTTTTGTGTTTAGATCCAAATTGTAAAGATTAGAATAGTATGATAATGCTCAAGTTCACAACACACACGTTTCATGTTTTGAATATTGGTTTTTGATTTTTCGGTTTTAGGTTTAACCGATCTTGGTGTTCATGAATATATAGATCAAAACAAGTTTACATGGTTTAATGTATATATGATTTGTTCTATATACATACATGCTTTAATTTCCTAGACAAACTTAGTTTTGACCCACTTATTCATGTGTTTTATGTTTTGGTATTTTTGACAAAACATATTTTGGAATTAAATGACAAAAACATGAATATATAGTTGTTTCATGTATATTGGATTTCTATCCATATGCATCATGCTTCAAAGTGTTTAGATATCATGTTTTTGTATTTGGAAGAGTTTTGGACAAAACGTATTTTCTATTCAAAATTCAAGTTTTTAGAAAATACAGTTTTCGGTTTTTGGTAAAAATGATAAGACACAAAAATAGTTCATATTGATTGATATTTGGGCTAAACTTTTTACCACATGTTTATATATCAATGCAAAATGATAAAACTATTTTTGGTGATTTTTAGAAATGATAAAAGAATTTTTGAATATGTTTTTAACCTAGTTTTTTTTCCTGGCTTCAACCAAGTCGACTAGTAGCCTGACTAGTCGACTAGGGCTGAGGTCGGTCGACCGGGCCGGTCGAACGACGTGAAAAATTTTGTGCACGTCTGGAGCCTCTGGGACGGTCGACCGGACCGGTCGACCGGTCTGAGAGCAGAGCTCTCTGTTTGTTTCGGTCGACCGGGGCGGTCGACCGGTAGCTGCCAACGGGCAAAAAGTGACCGTTGGGCGGTCGACCGGACCGGTCGACCGGCAGGGTTATTTTGGCAAAATCTACTGCCAACGGCTAGTTTCCAGATTTGCCAATAAATACCCCATTTGCAAGAGTTTTTCTCTAAGATTTTTGTGCGAATTTTTTCCTACTCTCTGGTGTTTTCACAGCAATTAAAAGAAGTTTTTGGATTCAAATTGAACAATCTTTTTGGTATTTTTATTAGGGTTTAAAAAATCAAAGAAAAGGGATTTTGGGAAAAGCTTTTGTTTGAACTTCACTATCTTCATTTTCTATTATTTCCCAAAGATTTTCTTTGAGTTGCTGGTTTCAAATCCTTGGTTTTCTCCACACTTGAGCAAGAATCTACTATCTTCTCTATAGGATCTTTGTGTGTGGGAAAAGAGATTGTTTGTGGTTGTTGTTGAACCACCAAGTTGTAAACCCTCTATACTTTGCTTTGTGCTTTTACCTCTTGGGTTTAGGAGGTTGTTTGTGCAAGTGATTTGTATCCCTCACGTTGTGAGGTGATCCTTGCTTTGCTTTGTGCTAATCCCTCGGGTTGTGAGGTGATTGTTTGTAGGCTTGGAGTTGTGCCTCAAGGAGGAGGTTGTGTTTGTAAGGAGAGGAGTTGGGTACTCCTTGTATTGTGATTGCCCCAAATCCTCGGTGGAGGTTCCCTTTGTGGGAGT
The DNA here is from genome assembly GCA_038442645.1 of Agave tequilana. Lineage (NCBI taxonomy): Eukaryota > Viridiplantae > Streptophyta > Magnoliopsida > Asparagales > Asparagaceae > Agave > Agave tequilana. The sequence goes on from JAVJIF010017037.1 coordinate 30,367, forward strand.
CCTTTGTGGACAAGCTAGTGGACTTAAAATCCTTCTGGGTGAAGGCGGGGATGTAGAGCTGGGTGCTCGAACCTCGAAACATATCTTGGTGTTTGCGCTTGTTCATTGACTCTTACTCTCTCTCTCTCTTTACTTTGTGCCTTGCATCTATTCATATTGCTCATACATACTTATATGCTTGGCTTGGTTGTGTGCATCTCTTGTTGATATTGCAAATTAGTTTTTAATTCCGCATTGAGTTGACTAGATTAGCATAATCACCTATTCACCCCCCCTCTAGGTGATATTTCAAAACCTATCAGAGCTAGTGCTCCTGATATTTAGGTTTAACCACCTAGGAGTGAGATCTTGGTTTGCTAATCTTCATTTGCATTGTTCATTTGCACTCAATTAGTTTGCTCTCATGGATAGCCCTCCTATGTTTGACCATATTAGACTTGATGCTTGGAAGGCCAATATGAGTGGCCATTTGAAAAGACTAGGACATCTAGTTTATCAAGCATCCACTATAGAATCATTCCCTAATAGTAGCAAGCATAAGAAGGCAAATGCATTAGCACTTAGAACACTTAGAGCATCTCTAGGTGAACATCTTTTACCGGTGTTTAATCATTATGATTCGGCTTTTGCAGTTTGGAGCTTATTGACGTCCCCGAGCTTCCAAGGATTATCAACAAGATAAGGAGATCTAAGAGAGAAAAGTCCGAAGAGCATTGCTTCATGGTCCAAGGGAAAAACTCCCTTGAGGTACAATCGGACACTCAATTAGATGATAGCTCTAGTTCCTATTGCCATGGTTGTTTTGAAGTTCAAACTTTAAATTTGAAACGTGCTCAAAAGCTTGAAAATTTATTGGAAAAACACGATCTTTTGAAAGAGGACAACCTTGTTTTGAAAATGAATTAAAGGATTTATGCTCTAATTTTGAATTATTTTTGCAAGAGAAGGAAGAGATCACTAGTGAACGTGACTCACTAAGATCTCAACTAGACCTTGCCCTTGATGAGATTGAGATTTTGAAAAATAAAAATGATTGCAATGATGTTGTGAAAAACAATGAGGTTTATCTTCTAAATTGGATTTTGTTTTAAAAGATAACCTTGTTTTGAAAAATAAAATTGATTCTATTACAAAAGAATTGGATTTGGTTTTGAAGAAAAATGAATCTTTGAAAATTGAAATTGATTCTCATGTGTGCCATGCTAGTATAACTTCTTCTTCTTATAGCACACCTATTGCATGCTCCACTTTATCTTCCTCCATTGAAAATGATATAAATATTTTGAAGAAAAGTGTTGAATGTTTGGGCTCCACTTTGAGCCAATGCACCTTGAATCATTCACGTTTGGAAACCTTGGTTCGCAAGAAACAAGGTCCATCTTTGCATGCACACCCTTCACGGCATACACATGCTTTCCACGGTCACCACCATCGCACGTATGCTCATGTGTACACATGTACACATTGTGGCCGAAAAGGCCATCTTGCTAGATTTTGTTATGATCGTATCTATCATGAAAATTTAGCAACTAATCTTGTTTGGGTTAGAAAGGATACTAACCCCCGTGGACCCACAAAGAAATGGGTACCAAAGACCACCTCTATACTTTTTGATGTAGGTGGGAGCTCTCGCAAAACGTGAGAGTATTGGTGCCTTGGAGTGGATGCGTTCCGTGCCTAAAGAGAACCATTTGGATGCTTCACTCTCAAGGAAATTTGGTGGGAGGACCACCGTGGTTTGGAGAACTAGAGATGCACCTTCATCGGTTTTGGTATCATTCTCTAACTCCCGTTTTTATTATGCTTGTCTTTCATGTTCACCAATTTATAGCATGTCATGGTTTATTGTTCATTATGCTTATGCCATGCTTATTGGAATAGTGTTATACATGTTTAGTTACTTGAGCACCCATGTTTTATATGGATCTATATTTAGTGTTCTCACCTTGTTTAAACTAACATGTATGCCCTAGATCTAATGCACATGCATATGCATTATGACCATTTGGATGTTTATGATTCATGTTTTATTGTTTCATGATTAGTATGATGTTTGCCATGTTTATTAGACTTATGCTTTACATGATTAGCTGTTGAGACACCCATGTTTAACATGGACCCATATTTTGTGTTCTCTTTATGTTTTAGCTTGTTAATCATAGATCTAATGCACATGTCTTTGTCATGTTAATCACATGTTTGACTATGACTTTTTGTTTTAATGATTCATGTTTTGATAAATAACTTGTGTTGTAATAGTGTTGTAGGATTTCTAATTTTGCCACATGTTTTGATGATTATAGGCTATTATGTATTTCTTGATTCTAATAGCATGTGGATATTCTTCATGATCATTCATGTTGACTTATATCCCGTTTTATGCTTAATGATTTGATTACTTGTTTAGATGTTAGTTTTTATTAAGACTAGAATTTATACATGCATATGTAGTGGGACACAAATAAATCTTTATATATGTTTGTGCTTGGATGCTTATTTGTACCCAATAAATGTGTTAGTATAGCCTAGTTTTGATGATTCATGCATTTTAAACTCGTATTCCTATTTTTGGATTTGTTTTATGTGTATGAGTTTTCATTTCATGTATATGTTTATTTTGCCAAACCTTACGATATACATGTATATCCTTTGAGTCATTTGCCTTTCATGCAAATCTATATATATGGACTCAATTGTGCTTAGGGATATGTATGTATACTTATTGTGTTGACAATTCATACATATACCTTGAAATGAAATTAGTTTTGGTGAAAATTTGGTTTTTCTTGATTTTGGGTTTATTTGTTTAACTTCATGTATATGTCTATCCTATCTAAACTATTGATTATACATGTACATCCTTGAGCCACGTGCCTTCATGCATACACTTTTGTGGACTCATTATGTTTAGGATACGTATGTATACTTTAGTTTGTACATGACATACATATGCCTTGAAGTTTAAATCGTTTGGATGAATTCCATGTTTGCTAAGTGATTTCACATTTATAATGAATCTTTTGTTTTTAAGATGATTTCAATTGGTGATTTCACATCTTAGATGAATTTCTTTTGGTAATGAAAAATCTAGTTTTTCAACTTTTCATGTTTTCAAGGAATTTCATATGAGCTTAATTGAATATTTTCATGTTGATATGTGTCACATTATACTTGTACACTCACTTTATTAGTTTACTCATGATTTGTTTTCATGAGACTATGATATGAGCTTTATGGATTTTGAGTGTTTAGTGATCATGTGATTTACATGTGTTTCATGAAAAACAATTTTGTTTTATTCCTTACTTGAAGGATTTCGTACTAATTTTTAAAAGTTTTTCCTATAACTAGTTCGTATTCTTCACTATGGTAGAGATTTTCAAGCAAAGCTTATTTTCAAACCTATTTTTGAAAACCCCTACCATTTATGGGAGGATGGATGAGAGATCATGTTCTTGTATGCTTTAACATGAAAATCATTTAGAACTTGAACCTGATTGGGAGGTAGTTATATGAGATATACATTTGATATTATTGTTATTTTAATTGGTATCATTGAATTCTTTCAATTGGTATCGATCTTGACATTTCTTGTATACTCATATGTGTTTGTATGTATATATGCTTCATTCCATGAATATCAATTTCTATTGGTATCTATTTTTCATACATATATATGTTTTATTTATGCTTATTATATCCCTATATCTTTAAGCACAAGATCTTGTTTATGCTAGTGCTTGAGCTTCAATTTTGTTTTAATTGATTATTTTTAAATTGGTATCAAGCCTACACATTATTTTAGTTTGTATTTCATAAAGGGGGAGAAAATCTGATTTTGTCTTTCAATGGTGATTTCTCAATTGGTATTTGATTCCCACTCCCTTACTTTATGATTGAAAATTTCAAATTGGTATCATATGTTTAAAATGAAAATAATTTACAATTGGTATCAAAACATTTGTGTTTAGACATTCAAGATTTATTATGTTTATTTTCAATTGATATCAAGATGTTTCATGTGTTTTTGCTTAAAATTGTTATCAATTTTTTTTTGTTTCCTTTCAATTGGTATCAAGATGCTATTCTTTGACATATTTTCAATTGGTACCTCTAATTGACTTTGTTTCTTGTTTTAGACAAAAAGGAAAATCTTATTTTTTATTGATTCATTGTTTCGAACAAAAAGGGGGAGAAATATTTATTGATTTTTCAATTGATTTGGGTTTTCTTTTACCCCTTATTGAAGATTGACTCTTTGTATTAAAAAGAGAGAAGATTTTGTTTTGTTTTAGTTTTTACCCCTTTGTTGATGATTGACAAAAAGGGGGAGAAGAATTTGGGTTTATATATGCATGTTTTTTTTTGTTTTGCATATATTAAGTTTAATTTAGTTTAATTTTAATTGGTATCTAAAGCATGTTTTGTGATTGGATGTTTTGTAATTGGTATCTAGAGTGTAATTGGTATCTAGAGCATGTTTTGTTTTAAATATTTCATTGGTATTGGTATCTAGAGCATGTTTTGTAATTGAACATTTTCATTGGTATCTAGAACCCTTATTGTTTATGCATAGATATGCATGTTTCATGTTTCATGTTTAAAAGCCTTCATTGCACATTCATTATGTTTATTTGTTTATGCATGAGTTAAGGGGGAGCTTCTTTGAAGCTTAACTTTAATCCATGCATATATAACTTCATGAGTTTTGTCATCATCAAAAAGGGGAGATTGTTGGCCCAAAGGCCTTCCACTCTAGTTTTGATGATGATTAACTCATGTAGTTATGTGTACTAATAATCTTGTGAGTTTAGTTTCAGATCATTAATCAAGTTATTAGTTGGTGAAAGCTTCCACACATCTTTCACAAGTTGATTCAAGAGCCCGAGCGTCAAAGATCACATATAGCACTTGCTCAATGGATCAAGGAGTTTTGGATTGAGTCGGCTTGGAGATTGCGCTCTACAAGAAGACTTTGGTACCATAGTTTAGTTTTGTATTTAGATCCAAATTGTAAAGATTAGAATAGTATGATAATGCTCAAGTTCACAATACACACGTTTCATGTTTTGAATATTGGTTTTTGGTTTTTCGGTTTTAGGTTTAACCGATCTTGGTGTTCATGAATATATAGACCAAAACAAGTTTACATGGTTTAATATATATATGATTTGTTCTATATACATACATGCTTTAATTTCCTAGACAAACTTAGTTTTGACCCACTTATTCATGTGTTTTATGTTTTGGTATTTTTGACAAAACATATTTTGGAATTAAATGACAAAAACATGAATATATAGTTGTTTCATGTATATTGGATTTCTATCCATATGCATCATGCTTCAAAGTGTTTAGATATCATGTTTTTTATTTGGAAGAGTTTTGGACAAAACGTATTTTCTATTCAAAATTCAAGTTTTTAGAAAATACAGTTTTCGGTTTTTGGTAAAAATGATAAGACACAAAAATAGTTCATATTGATTGATATTTGGGCTAAACTTTTTACCACATGTTTATATATCAATGCAAAATGATAAAACTATTTTTGGTGATTTTTAGAAATGATAAAAGAATTTTTGAATATGTTTTTAACCTAGTTTTTTTTTTCCTGGCTTCAACCAAGTCGACTAGTAGCCTGACTAGTCGACTAGGGCTGAGGTCGGTCGACCGGGCCGGTCGACCGACGTGCACAATTTTGTGCACGTCTGGAGCCTCTGGGACGGTCGACCGGACCGGTCGACCGGTCTGAGAGCAGAGCTCTCTGTTTGTTTCGGTCGACCGGGGCGGTCGACCGGTAGCTGCCAACGGGCAAAAAGTGACCGTTGGGCGGTCGACCGGACCGGTCGACCGGCAGGGTTATTTTGGTAAAATCTGCTGCCAACGGCTAGTTTCCAGATTTGCCTATAAATACCCCATTTGCAAGAGTTTTTCTCTAAGATTTTTGTGCGAATTTTTTCCTACTCTCTGGTGTTTTCACAGCAATTAAAAGAAGTTTTTGGATTCAAATTGAACAATCTTTTTGGTGTTTTTATTAGGGTTTGAAAAATCAAAGAAAAGGGATTTTGGGAAAAGCTTTTGTTTGAACTTCACTATCTTCATTTTCTATTATTTCCCAAAGATTTTCTTTGAGTTGCTGGTTTCAAATCCCTTGGTTTTCTCCACACTTGAGCAAGAATCTACTATCTTCTCTATAGGATCTTTGTGTGTGGGAAAAGAGATTGTTTGTGATTGTTGTTGAACCACCAAGTTGTAAACCTCTATACTTTGCTTTGTGCTTTTCCCTCTTGGGTTTAGGAGGTTGTTTGTGCAAGTGATTTGTATCCCTCAAGTTGTGAGGTGATCCTTTCTTGGCTTTGTGCTAATCCCTCGGGTTGTGAGGTGATTGTTTGTAGGCTTGGAGTTGTGCCTCAAGGAGGAGGTTGTGTTTGTAAGGAGAGGAGTTGGGTACTCCTTGTATTGTGATTGCCCCAAATCCTCGGTGGAGGTTCCCTTTGTGGGAGTCCTTTGTGGACAAGCTAGTGGACTTAAAATCCTTCTGGGTGAAGGCGGGGATGTAGAGCTGGGTGCTCGAACCTCGAAACATATCTTGGTGTTTGCGCTTGTTCATTGACTCTTACTTTCTCTCTCTTTACTTTGTGCCTTGCATCTATTCATATTGCTCATACATACTTATATGCTTGGCTTGGTTGTGTGCATCTCTTGTTGATATTGCAAATTAGTTTTTAATTCCGCATTGAGTTGACTAGATTAGCATAATCACCTATTCACCCCCCCTCTAGGTGATATTTCAAAACCTATCAGAGCTAGTGCTCCTGATATTTAGGTTTAACCACCTAGGAGTGAGATCTTGGTTTGCTAATCTTCATTTGCATTGTTCATTTGCACTCATTTAGTTTGCTCTCATGGATAGCCCTCCTATGTTTGACCATATTAGACTTGATGCTTGGAAGGCCAATATGAGTAGCCATTTGAAAAGACTAGGACATCTAGTTTATCAAGCATCCACTATGGAATCATTCCCTAATAGTAGCAAGCATAAGAAGGCAAATGCATTAGCACTTAGAACACTTAGAGCATCTCTAGGTGAACATCTTTTACCGGTGTTTAATCATTATGATTCGGCTTTTGCAGTTTGGAGCTTATTGACGTCTCCGAGCTTCCAAGGATTATCAACAAGATAAGGAGATCTAAGAGAGAAAAGTCCGAAGAGCATTGCTTCATGGTCCAAGGGAAAAACTCCCTTGAGGTACAATCGGACACTCAATTAGATGATAGCTCTAGTTCCTATTGCCATGGTTGTTTTGAAGTTCAAACTTTAAATTTGAAACGTGCTCAAAAGCTTGAAAATTTATTGGAAAAACACGATCTTTTGAAAGAGGACAACCTTGTTTTGAAAAATGAATTAAAGGATTTATGCTCTAATTTTGAATTATTTTTGCAAGAGAAGGAAGAGATCACTAGTGAACGTGACTCACTAAGATCTCAACTAGACCTTGCCCTTGATGAGATTGAGATTTTGAAAAATAAAAATGATTGCAATGATGTTGTGAAAAACAATGAGGTTTTATCTTCTAAATTGGATTTTGTTTTAAAAGATAACCTTGTTTTGAAAAATAAAATTGATTCTATTACAAAAGAATTGGATTTGGTTTTGAAGAAAAATGAATCTTTGAAATTGAAATTGATTCTCATGTGTGCCATGCTAGTATAGCTTCTTCTTCTTATAGCACACCTATTGCATGCTCCACTTTATCTTCCTCCATTGAAATTGATATAAATATTTTGAAGAAAAGTGTTGAATGTTTGGGCTCCACTTTGAGCCAATGCACCTTGAATCATTCACGTTTGGAAACCTTGGTTCGCAAGAAACAAGGTCCATCTTTGCATGCACGCCCTTCACGGCATACACATGCTTTCCACGTCACCGCCATCGCACGTATGCTCATGTGTACACATGTACACATTGTGGCCGAAAAGGCCATCTTGCTAGATTTTGTTATGATTGTATCTATCATGAAAATTTAGCAACTAATCTTGTTTGGGTTAGAAAGGATACTAACCCCCGTGGACCCACAAAGAAATGGGTACCAAAGACCACCTCTATACTTTTTGATGTTGGTGGGAGCTCTCGCAAAACGTGAGAGTATTGGTGCCTTGGAGTGGATGCGTTCCGTGCCTAAAGAGAACCATTTGGATGCTTCACTCTCAAGAAAATTTGGTGGGAGGACCACCGTGGTTTGGAGAACTAGAGATGCACCTTCATCGGTTTTGGTATCATTCTCTAACTCCCGTTTTTATTATACTTGTCTTTCATGTTCACCAATTTATAGCATGTCATGGTTTATTGTTCATTATGCTTATGCCATGCTTATTGGAATAGTGCTATACATGTTTAGTTATTTTAGTACCCATGTTTTATATGGATCAATATTTAGTGTTCTCACCTTGTTTAAACTAACATGTATGCCCTAGATCTAATGCACATGCATATGCATTATGACCATTTGGATGTTTATGAGTCATGTTTTATTGTTTCATGATTAGTATGATGTTTGTCATGTTTATTAGACTTATGCTTTACATGATTAGTTGTTGAGACACCCATGTTTAACATGGACCCATATTTTGTGTTCTCTTTATGTTTTAGCTATCATGTTAATCATAGATCTAATGCACATGCCTTTGTCATGCTAATCACATGTTTGACTATGACTTTTTGTTTTAATGATTCATGTTTTGATAAATAACTTGTGTTGTAATAGTGTTGTATGATTTCGAATTTTGCCACATGTTTTGATGATTATAGGCTATTATGTATTTCTTGATTCTAATAGCATGTGGATGTTCTTCATGATCATTCATGTTGACTTATATCTCGTTTTATGCTTAATGATTTGATTACTTGTTTAGATGTTAGTTTTCATTAAGACTAGAATTTATACTTGCATATGTAGTGGGACACAAATAAATCTTTATATATGTTTGTACTTGGATGCTTATTTGTACCCAATAAATGTGTTAGTATAGCCTAGTTTTGATGATTCATGCATTTTAAACTCGTATTCCTATTTTTGGATTTGTTTTATGTGTATGAGTTTTCATTTCATGTATATGTTTATTTTGCCAAACCTTACGATATACATGTATATCCTTTGAGTCATTTGCCTTTCATGCAAATCTATATATATGGACTCAATTGTGCTTAGGGATATGTATGTATACTTATTGTGTTGACAATTCATACATATACCTTGAAATGAAATTAGTTTTGGTGAAAATTTGGTTTTTCTTGATTTTGGGTTTATTTGTTTAACTTCATGTATATGTCTATCCTATCCAAACTATTGATTATACATATACATCCTTGAGCCACGTGCCTTCATGCATACACTTTTGTGGACTCATTATGTTTAGGATATGTATGTATACTTTAGTTTGTACATGACATACATATGCCTTGAAGTTTAAATCGTTTGGATGAATTCCATGTTTGCTAAGTGATTTCACATTTATAATGAATCTTTTGTTTTTAAGATGATTTCAATTGGTGATTTCACATCTTAGATGAATTTCTTTTGGTAATGAAAATCTAGTTTTTCAAGTTTTCATGTTTTCAAGGAATTTCATATGAGCTTAATTGAATATTTTCATGTTGATATGTGTCACATTATACTTGTACACTCACTTATTAGTTTACTCATGATTTGTTTTCATGAGACTATGATATGAGCTTTATGGATTTTGAGTGTTTAGTGATCATGTGATTTACATGTGTTTCATGAAAAATAATTTTGTTTTATTCCTTGCTTGAAGGATTTCGTACTAGTTTTTAAAAGTTTTTCCTATAACTAGTTCGTATTCTTCACTATGGTAGAGATTTTCAAACAAAGCTTATTTTCAAACCTATTTTGAAAACCCCTACCATTTATGGGAGGATGGATGGGAGATCATGTTCTTGTATGCTTTAACATGAAAATCATTTAAAACTTGAACCATGATTGGGAGGTAGTTATATGAGATATACATTTGATATTATTGTTATTTTAATTGGTATCATTGAATTCTTTCAATTGGTATCGATCTTGACATTTCTTGTATACTCATATGTGTTTGTATGTATGTATGCTTCATTCCATGAATATCAATTTCTATTGGTATCTATTTTTCATACATATATATGTTTTATTTGTGCTTATTATATCCCTATATCTTTAAGCACAAGATCTTGTTTATGCTAGTGCTTGAGCTTCAATTTTGTTTTAATTGATTATTTTTAAATTGGTATCAAGCCTACACATTGTTTTAGTTTGTATTTCATAAAGGGGGAGAAAATCTGATTTTGTCTTTCAATTGGTGATTTCTCAATTGGTATTTGATTCCCACTCCCTTACTTTATGATTGAAAATTTCAAATTGGTATCATATGTTTAAAATGAAAATAATTTACAATTGGTATCAAAACATTTGTGTTTAGACATTCAAGATTTATTATGTTTATTTTCAATTGATATCAAGATGTTTCATGTGTTTTTACTTAAAATTGTTATCAATTTTTTTTTGTTTCCTTTCAATTGGTATCAAGATGTTATTCTTTGACATATTTTCAATTGGTACCTCTAATTGACTTTGTTTCTTGTTTTAGACAAAAAGGAAAATCTTATTTTTTATTGATTCATTGTTTCGAACAAAAAGGGGGAGAAATATTTATTGATTTTTCAATTGATTTGGCTTTGCTTTTACCCCTTATTGAAGATTGACTCTTTGTATTAAAAAGAGAGAAGATTTTGTTTTGTTTTAGTTTTTACCCCTTTGTTGATGATTGACAAAAAGGGGGAGAAGAATTTGGGTTTATATATGCATGTTTTTTTTGTTTTGCATATATTAAGTTTAATTTAGTTTAATTTTAATTGGTATCTAAAGCATGTTTTTTGATTGGATGTTTTGTAATTGGTATCTAGAGTGTAATTGGTATCTAGAGCATGTTTTGTTTTAAATATTTCATTGGTATTGATATCTAGAGCATGTTTTGTAATTGAACATTTTCATTGGTATCTAGAACCCTTTATTGTTTATGCATAGATATGCATGTTTCATGTTTAAAAGCCTTCATTGCACATTCATTATGTTTATTTGTTTATGCATGAGTTAAGGGGGAGCTTCTTTGAAGCTTAACTTTAATCCATGCATATATAACTCCATGAGTTTTGTCATCATCAAAAAGGGGGAGATTGTTGGCCCAAAGGCCTTCTACTCTAGTTTTGATGATGATTAACTCATGTAGTTATGTGTACTAATAATCTTGTGAGTTTAGTTTCAGATCATTAATCAAGTTATTAGTTGGTGAAAGCTTCCACACATCTTTCACAAGTTGATTCAAGAGCCCGAGCGTTAAAGATCACATATAGCACTTGCTCAATGGATCAAGGAGTTTTGGATCGAGTCGGCTTGGAGATTGCGCTCTACAAGAAGACTTCGGTACCATAGTTTAGTTTTGTGTTTAGATCCAAATTGTAAAGATTAGAATAGTATGATAATGCTCAAGTTCACAACACACACGTTTCATGTTTTGAATATTGGTTTTTGGTTTTTCAGTTTTAGGTTTAACCGATCTTGGTGTTCATGAATATATAGATCAAAACAAGTTTACATGGTTTAATGTATATATGATTTGTTCTATATACATACATGCTTTAATTTCCTAGACAAACTTAGTTTTGACCCACTTATTCATGTGTTTTATGTTTTGGTATTTTTGACAAAACATATTTTGGAATTAAATGACAAAAACATGAATATATAGTTGTTTCATGTATATTGGATTTCTATCCATATGCATCATGCTTCAAAGTGTTTAGATATCATGTTTTTGTATTTGGAAGAGTTTTGGACAAAACGTATTTTCTATTCAAAATTCAAGTTTTTAGAAAATACAGTTTTCGGTTTTTGGTAAAAATGATAAGACACAAAAATAGTTCATATTGATTGATATTTGGGCTAAACTTTTTACCACATGTTTATATATCAATGCAAAATGATAAAACTATTTTTGGTGATTTTTAAAAATGATAAAAGAATTTTTGAATATGTTTTTAACCTAGTTTTTTTTTCCTGGCTTCAACCAAGTCGACTAGTAGCCTGACTAGTCGACTAGGGCTGAGGTCGGTCGACCGGGCCGGTAGACCGACGTGCACAATTTTGTGCACGTCTGGAGCCTCTGGGACGGTCGACCGGACCGGTCGACCGGTCTGAGAGCAGAGCTATCTGTTTGTTTCGGTCGACTGGGGCGGTTGACCGGTAGCTGCCAACAGGCAAAAAGTGACCGTTGGGCGGTCGACCGGACCGGTCGACCGGCAGGGTTATTTTGGCAAAATCTGCTGCCAACGGCTAGTTTCCAGATTTGCCTATAAATATACCATTTGCAAGAGTTTTTCTCTAAGATTTTTGTGCGAATTTTTTCCTACTCTCAGGTGTTTTCACAGCGATTAAAAGAAGTTTTTGGATTCAAATTGAACAATCTTTTTGGTGTTTTTATTAGGGTTTGAAAAATCAAAGAAAAGAGATTTTGGGAAAAGCTTTTGTTTGAACTTCACTATCTTCATTTTCTATTATTTCCCAAAGATTTTCTTTGAGTTGCTGGTTTCAAATCCCTTAGTTTTCTCCACACTTGAGCAAGAATCTACTATCTTCTCTATAGGATCTTTGTGTGTGGGAAAAGAGATTGTTTGTGGTTGTTGTTGAACCACCAAGTTGTAAACCCTCTATACTTTGCTTTGTGCTTTTCCCTCTTGGGTTTAGGAGGTTGTTTGTGCAAGTGATTTGTATCCCTCAAGTTGTGTGGTGATCCTTGCTTGGCTTTGTGCTAATCCCTCGGGTTGTGAGGTGATTGTTTGTAAGCTTGGAGTTGTGCCTCAAGGAGGAGGTTGTGTTTGTAAGGAGAGGAGTTGGGTACTCCTTGTATTGTGATTGCCCCAAATCCTCGGTGGAGGTTCCGTTTGTAGGAGTCCTTTGTGGACAAGCTAGTGGACTTAAAATCCTTCTGGGTGAAGGCGGGGATGTAGAGCTGGGTGCTCGAACCTCGAAACATATCTTGGTGTTTGCGCTTGTTCATTGACTCTTACTCTCTATCTCTTTACTTTGTGCCTTGCATCTATTCATATTGCTCATACATACTTATATGCTTGGCTTGGTTGTGTGCATCTCTTGTTGATATTGCAAATTAGTTTTTAATTCCGCATTGAGTTGACTAGATTAGCATAATACCTATTCACCCCCCCTCTAGGTGATATTTCAAAACCAACATATGTAATGGACCAGTCTATTTCAACTGTATGCCAAATTACTCTGTATCCTTAACCGACCCATTATTCCTAGATTCATTAACCTAGACATCCACTTGCAAGGTGATGAGTTCGAAAGATTCACCGAACAAGTAGCAGTTATGTACAAAATGTATTTTAAGCTAATGAGTTCTCACATGAACCCAAGATTCAAAATGATAAGTTCGTCCACTCAAGAGGAAACTGTCCTACTTCAGATTGAAGCTGAACAGTCAAAGACTTTCGTCCCCAAAAGATTAAAATGGAATGAGATTACAGTCCCAGAAGAATTCAAAATAGAAAACCCTCAAAATCCTAGAGACATAGAAAGAACAGAAATCTCAGACATCATAGAAGAAAATGACGGAACAGTATTAATAAGATTTAATTCATTTAGAGAAAGACCTTCAACTTCCTATAGATACGTTGAACCTAGTAGAAAATCATGTTCTGAATATTCCTTCCAACAACCAATCAAAGTATTCCATAAATCACCTCTTCCAGAAGTAAATCAAGAAAGTTATTCTCCAACATCATCCCAAATGAGAGCAGACTTTGCTGGAGAAATTAATACGATTAGCAGTCAGAAACCATTCATTAATAGAAGTTTCGAATTAATTGGAGACTTTAGGAAATCCAAATATTTTAATTGGTTCTCAGAATTCGATAGGACTTACCAAGAGAAATTAGTAAAAAATGGATCATTTTCATGAACAAACATAAGTTTGATTTCATTTTGAATTTTGGTTAAAATATTATTTAGAAAAACAAGGAATTCAAAACCCATACGAACAATCCCAAATTAATGTCCAAACTAGTTTATATAAAAAAATGGCAACTCACTGACGGAAATACTATAACTTCAATTCATCCACCATTACAATCCATCAAAATTACAACAAATGAAGGCGAAGTCACTGCTTCACCTTTTAAAAGAGGAAAAAATAATAATGAACCAGTCAACATTGACGATATCAAAAAGGTATATCATCAGAATAATTATTCAAATCAAATGTTACATACCATAACACAACAAATTGATTCTCTATCAACAGAAATTAAAAGAACTCAAAATAACTCAAATCCTAAGTTCCCACAAAGCTATTCAAAACCACATTTCTAACCAAATAGTTTACCAGTAGAATATGAAGAGAAAATACAACCGATGAACTTACTAGGAAGAATAACTCAAGCTCTAGAAAAAATTAATGAAAATACTCCAAGTACATCAAAAATAAATAATATTGAAAAACAAAATAAATCAGAATCTGAATCTGAAGACAATTCAGATAATTCATTAATACAACAAATAAATCAAATAGAAGATAACATTCAAGGAACAGATCAAAATTTAGAAATTAATCGAGTGAGTACAAAATACAAGAAAAATAATTCATACAGAAATAATAATCAAAATTCATATAACTGGCGTAAAGGCAACACTAGTAATTATTACCCTAAGCCGACTCCTCCATATATTCAATACGAAGAAAAGGCAATATTCAAATCAAGCTATGATGGCACTTCTGTCTATGAATGGAATATAGACGGAAAAAGTGAATACGAAATACTCAATACACTACAAGAGATAGGTATAGTAGTAACAGCCTACAAAACAAACCGATTACCAGAACAAAATGCCACAGTCTATATAGTCACTGGATTCACTAGACAATTAAAATATTGGTGGGATAATTCATTAACCCTAGAAGAAAAACAAACTATTTTAAATCATGAAATAGAAGTAGAAGATGATCAAGGAATAATTACTAAGAAAAATGACTCCGCTAATTTTCTCATTGTTACAATAGCAACTCATTTTGTAGGAAATCCTGCAGAAGAATTAGGATCTTCAAAAATATTCCTTACTAATTTAAGATGTCCAACCCTTTCTGATTTTAGATGGTATAAAGACATGTTCCTAACTCATGTATTAAAACGGTCCGATTCAACCAAATCATTTTGGAAAGAAAAATTTATTACTGGTCTACCAAATTTACTCTCCCAAAGAGTTTTTACAAGTATTAAAAAGGCTATGGGAGTAGAAGACGATAACATTGACTTTAGACCATAACATACGGTCAACTATTTGCATTCAAAAAGGAAGCATTACAAGCCTGTCAAGAGCTAAAATTTCAAGCCAAATATGGCAACAAACGTAAAGAAATGGGCTCCTTTTGTGAAGCATTTGGCATCACAGGAATAAAGGCTCCTTCAACAGACAAAAAACGTAATCAAAAAATAATTACCAATAGAAAATATATACCAAGAAAATATAAGCACTCTCAAAACTATTCAAACGAAAACTATTATAAAAACAAATCCAAACTAATTACTTGTTACAAATGTGGTAAACCTGGTCATGTAGCAAATAGATGTAGGTCAAAACGACAAAGTAAAATTAAAGAAATAATAAATGGCATATCAGACGTAGATTCAAATATAAAAGAAAAATTAAAAGAAAGATTACAAATCTATTCTGAAATTAATAAAACATCTGATGACGATGATTTCTATAATTCATCAAGTTCAAATAACTCAAACGAAACTACTTGTAAATGTAAACAAGTCAATATGGTTAATCTATCTAAAGAAAATACTTTGAAAAGAAAATCAAAAGAATTAATATTTGATATGATACAACAAATTCCTGATCCAGACAAACAAAAGGAACACTTAGAAAAGTTAAAAACTTTAATAATAAATGAAGAAGAAGAAAAGGATAATCTCCTAACTCAACCTTTTAGCATTTCAAAACTTTTTTGAGACTTATCCGATAAATACAAGTCTAAAGACCAAACCAAATGACAGTCAAGAAATCTGAGTAGAAATAAAACAATTAAAAGAAGAAATCAAACATATTAAAAAGGATCTACGACAAATAGAAACAAAAACTTAACTTATGAAACACAAATGTCCCTTATTCAAAGTCAAATTGTTAAAGGAAAAGAAATTATAACTGAAGAACCACCCTTCTCCTTAGATGAAATCACTATTTCAACCACTGAACCTTCAAACTCTAAATTCATTTCGGCCATTCAAAGATTTAATTATCAAAAATGGTTCATACCAATAACGCTTATCATTAACAATTTCAAAGTAACCTTCACAGCTATGGTTGATTCAGGAGCTGACCATAGCGTAATTAAAGACGGAATCTTTCCCACAAAATATTATGAACCAACGAATAAAAATTAGTAACAGCAAACAATTCACCATTAAAAGTCATGGGTGAACTAACAAAAATATCAATATGTAATGAAAAAAATCTATTTCAAACATCAATTCATTATTGTTAATGATTTGAATACTGATGTAATATTAGGAATTCCATTTTTAACTCAAATCTACCCATTTTGGATTAATTCAAGCGGATTAGGTACAAATATCATGGGACACGAAATCTCATTTAAATTCATAACTCCCATTAGATACAAAGAATTAAACACCCTACAAACTAATTCAATTTACCAAAGTATAAACCTAATTCAACGCAAACAAAATGAGATTATAATCCTGCAAGATGATATAGAGCGACCCCTACAGGATATCCACATTCAAATAATCAGACAGCAAAAGGTTCATTCAAGTCCTGACCGCACAGTCCATTCAAGTCTTTGCATTCCTCATACGGTCCATTCAAGTCTTTGCATTCCTCATACATTCATGATAATGGAAACCGATGCATCTGAGCATATCCTTCCTAAATGGCAAACCATTATTTCTATTTTTAATCTTGACAATTCCTTACCTAATTCCCTAACAAACAGATTCAAGATGAACGCCGACAAAGGCAAATCTCCAATTCAAAAAACTGTCAATCCAAAAGACTATGAGATACAAATCTCATCCCTTTCTACATCTCCTATACAAAGTCCCAACAGATTCCAAGTTCTTGGCAACTTTCCTCCTCTCCCTTATGCTATGACCTCTCCAACACCTTCCTCAAAAATTCAAAGCACTTCAAGACCTCAGTCAACGTCCGATTCATTTCCCTATTTCATAAAGAAAAATCAAGAACATCTACTTCTCACTATCTTTAATGAAGTTCCTGATTACAAAACCCTTACCTCATTTATCAATAAAATCCTACCTCTAGGTTGCCAATGGATTCCTGACGACCCACTCAAAAACCAAAGATATTATGAACTTGTCCTGGTTGACTCAGACTCCATTGAGTTATACCATACCATGGACAAAAATAATCCTGACAAAATCTCCTATTCAAAATACATTATCAAAAGAATCATCAAACCATCAGAATGGGCAAGCCTTGCCACTACAAAGGACTTCACCGTCAACTTATTCCAAAAGGTTACTCCTATCATGATTACAGGATGGCATGGTATCGTGCCTTCCTCTACAGGCCATTTGACCACTCCTGGTTCTTTACTTTTCATTCAAACTGCCAAGAAGTGAATGGTGGCATTCATACGGACCCGCAACAGACATCCTACCACCTACAGTACTCAAAGGATTCAATACCTACCTACTCAAAACTAAAGGGTTGCACTATGTAAAAACGGTGCAATTCTACAAAGAATTCAAGATTCCATGGATTTACTGCTAGAGCTACAAAATTGCTCAACACTACAGTATTGCAGATAAATTTCCAATGAGTCTCTTCAGAGAATTCAAAATCAAATGGTGGGACAAATTCAAACAAGCACTATGTTCTGACATAACAGTTATCGAGTTCATCACCACAGGCAAAAGGCTTCAATATCAAATTCAACAAGTTCCTAAAAAGGCAAGCTCTCCGGTCACTCCAAAACCCACTCACAAGACTCCAACAACAATCCAAGAAGACTCAAACTCAGAGGACGAATTCCAACAATTCCTAAAATTTTAAAAATTCAAGAAAATGTTGAAACAACTCAACAGGTCAAAAGCAGGCTCAACAACGTCCTCTTCATCCGCTGATCCTATTGGCGGACAAGATCCATTTGACATGTAGATATCATTCAAAAAAAAAAGAAATCCATTATCAAAAGCAGACAAAACATGACTCGCAGACAAAATTCAAGAATGGACAAGACTCAAAGCTGAGCAGATTCCTTCTCCGACAGCACTCCAGACAAAACATTCAATCGACAAGACATAAAGCAAAAGCAGATTCCTTCTCCGACAGCACTCGACAAGACATAAAGCAAAAGCAGATTCCTTCTCCGACAGCACTCTAGACAAAACAAGACAGCTGAGAAGACAAAAGCAAGACAAGACTCAAAGCTGCCAAATTCCAAAGCAGACAAGACTCAAAGCTGACAGACTCCAAAGCAGACAAGACTCAAAGATGACTCAAAGCTCAAAGCTGACAAGATTCCAAAGCTCGACAAGACTCAAAGCAGCACACTCACCCGACATAATTCAAATCAGACAAGACAAAAGGCAGAGATAAGACACAAAGCAGATTCCAGCTCAATTATGGAAGACACCTCATCACTCCAGAAGACTCGGCCCTCTCCTATAAATTCAAGGCTCCTTCGTCCATTCGAGGGCAGAACGAAAACAGAGCTACCACTTGTAATCAAACTCCTCTTCAACCCTCTTCTACCTCAATCTTCTTCCACCTCAAAAACCATCCCCTTCTTCAAAACCTGTATTCATACTTCTGTATTCAAGGCAATCTTTGTAAGTTCTCACCTCATCTGTAATTCATTATTCTGAAATAATATTTCATCTTTTATTTCATCTATTTCATCTTTAAGCATTTCATCTGTCTATCGATCAAGAGCTCTCACAACAGGGTTGCATTAAGCACCTCCAACTCTTTCAAAGAGGAATCACGAGGAAGAAGTACAGAACCTATCACCGGGTATTCGGCTTCCAGTCCTGTTCCGAGCGATCGTTCATCATTACTGTGCATACATACATTACTGTTCTTATCATACTGTTACTACTATTCACTATTCGTCACTACTATTCACTGCTCATACATACTGCATCATTACTGTTCTTCATTACTCCTCCATTGTTAACTACATTCTATAGACCGTATCATCTCGACCCTCGCTGCGTCCCTGTCCTGCCCCCCTGGGTCAGAAACTGTCCTGTTAGTCAACTAGGATAAGGGATTAGTAGATTAGGCACACTGTATTTGCCTAGCATAGTCAACTAGGAGTAAGTTGAAGTCGACTATAACTGACAGAATCAGACAGATAAGTCTTTGTAAAATTGGATTAGTCGACTAGAATAAGAACAAGTCGACTAGATATTGGAACGTTTAAATAGTTTGAGAATTGTAAACTCTCTATAAGACAGACTTGGTTGACTAGAGTAAGAACAAGTCAACTAGATAGCTGATTAGTCAACTAGGGAAGGGTATAAGTCGATTATATCTAGTGTTAGTGTGTGATCAAGGCTTTTTACAATCTTCTTTAAAAATAGCAAAAAATACATAAAAATAGTAAAAATATTTTTTACAACCTTGTGCTTCATAAACTCAATGATAGAGTTATATCTTCAAATTTGTACATCAAGGAACCTGCATCACAAGTATGAGGATGTATATGTATAGAAGACATGATATATATAAGTTTGTTATCATCAAAATTCAAGTTCCAACAAGCAGGTTATGATCCACAATGAGGGATGTGATAAAGGCTTTTCAGTATTGTTTAAGCTACCAAATTGGTTAAAAGTTTCTTCTTTGTTTTAAATAGAGAAAAAATCATAGTTAGCAGAGGATTAAGAAGAGAAGAATAAATAGAAGAAGAATATATGCTATCTTTAGAATTAGTTTATAAAAGAAGAAAATAAAGTTAAAAAAAACATTGCTAGAATCTATTAAGTGCTATTACTAGCGTACTTACCTCTTGAAGCTTGATTCACGATGAATCTTTAGCAACTTACTGGTTTGACTAGAAGGCGATCATTCCATGGTCCATAAGAAGAGATTCACGCCAACACTGCATTACATCATCAAAAATACTTAAGTTTAAGTATGAAATGATACAAAAAATAGATGTAGATCCATCATCATGAGCCATCGGTGGCACTTACAGAAGCAAGGCTATTTTAAAGCTATTAGATTCATATGGATTGAGATACACACAAGAGGGAGATACTAAAGAGTCAATAAAAGTACAAGAACAATAATATATAAAAACGATTGATTAAAGTAAGAAATATAAGAGAAAGGAGGAAGATTACATCAGTGTCACTCTCAATACAAATTTCTCTCTTTTTCTTATGAATCTCTCTCAAATCTTAGCTATAAATAAAATAAAAATTACATTAAAAAGGAAAAAAAAACAAAATATACACTAAACTAAGAGTAGCACTCTAGCGTAAGCTCTTTGATTATAGTTCATTTTTGCATCATCTTCCACCTCTATATTATGCATATTATCAATAAAAATTGGTTTTTTACTCCTTTTCTCTCTATTTTTGCATGTCCATATTTTAATGGAGAAGAGGCCCACAAATCCATGTAAATAATCAAGAATAAAGGATTAATTAAAGGCCTAAAGAGAAGCCCAAAGGAATAGCCCAGTTTCTGGATTCATCCATGCGCCCAGTGTCAGCCTTCTAGAAGCGCCAACCTAGATAACAACCTGTAACAAACCAGCGACAGAAATCGCTAGCATAACGGCTTAGATTCTGCCGCAGAAACGCGGCTCTGGCCGCGTTTCCGCGGCAGGAATCTGGCCGTTGGGGCTGAGATTTGATCCGACGGTTCAGATTTGGGAGCTAATTCTTCTGAGGCCTATAAATAGAACATCAGGGCCAGTATGAGAGACAGAGGATAGACTAGGGGAAAGAACTTGTATTTTGAGAGGGAGTGTAGGGATTCTCTCCAGGTTTTAGTTCTTGTGTATTCCTCTTCTTCCTCCTAGAGATTCTGTAAAAGTGAGAAAAGAAAGTGTTTGAGAGCTTGTAAGCAAGGAGGTGACATCTTTTCAAAGCAAGGATTAATCAAGCTTTCTTCTCTTCTTTACAATTTCTAGTGCATCGCTTTACTTTCTTCTTGCTTTACTTCATTTGCACTTCTACTTTTACCATGAATTGTTGCTTGCTTTCTCTTGTAATGGATAGCTAACTCTCTCTAACATGACTAGCTAACAACTAACATTGCTAA
Source organism: Agave tequilana (assembly GCA_038442645.1). Taxonomy (NCBI): domain Eukaryota; kingdom Viridiplantae; phylum Streptophyta; class Magnoliopsida; order Asparagales; family Asparagaceae; genus Agave; species Agave tequilana. The sequence continues at coordinate 51,765 of JAVJIF010017037.1, forward strand.
CTTCTAACTCTTGGATGATTGCTAATTTCTAACTTGCAATGTTAAGTCTCTTTTGATCTCCAATGAAAATGAGTTGTGTTCATTATTGGGAAATGCTTGTTGGACATCCATATGATTCATGTGAGCCTCATTTAGAGCCTTGTCTTTAGAACAAGTGCCTTGATGGAACATGGAGATGGATTACCTAATTTGCTAATGGTTTGTAGAACACTTTCTTAATTCAAAGCTAGCTTGTATATGCCTTGAATGACTAATGAAACTTGTATCTTCTTCCTTAGCAACCCTTTGAGTGGCACTCCTTGATCCCACCATGAAATTCTATCTCGGGAGCCGATGAATCAATGAGGCTACAAGCTAAGACCGAGAAGAACACTCATCTTCCAAGTGGGACATACTTGACCTAACAAGCGAGTCATATCTCTTGCCAATGAATCCACATGAGGCATGCATCACCCATGAGCTTAGTAAGTTAGCAATTTAGTAAAGTTAACTAGTCATGACCTTTCTCATTCTAAAGTTTTCCAAAGCTTCCTTCACTAGTTTTCTTTTCTAGCAAGATAACTTTCCAAAGTTCTTTTTCATTCTCTTTTACATCGGTTTTTCTTTCCATGCAACCAAATCACAAAAATTTCTTCTTTTACTTTTCCATGTTGTTTTTCTTTTGAACATAGAAGAATCTTCACTTTCTCTCTCTTTGATTCATAACCGCAAAGCTTTTATCGTGAGCTCTCCCTGAGGATCGACCCGTCTAGCCTATGCTATTACGGTGATTTGGAAGGAGCATATTAAACATACATTTTCGGAGTTTCGAGCACTACAATCCAACAAGAAGGTTGACTCTAAAACCCTCTATCTCTGACTTGAGTAAACTCTTCTCCCTCTTTCCAAACAAATTTTTGGCGCCGTTGCCGGGAGAGCAACGGTTTTTGATTCAATTGAGAAACTAAACGAATCTTCTTCTCTGTTGCAGGTTACAGGTTGAAGAAACAGGAATCTAAGCATTGCAGTAATATATAAGTGGCCTTGGGCCTCTGCTCCAGAAAGCAGAGACCAAGTGCCCTCGGATTTGCCGCGAAATCTCGGCCAAAGCCGCGGATCCGCGACAATGATGAGTTGATTACTGACAGTTTTCTGCAGGGTTGCTTGCCTTGCAAAAATACAGCTGCTGCAATTCTAAATTCTTGTATGCTTTCACCATATTCCTGCTAATAAAATCAACAGTAAAACATTTATTGTTAAAGTTAAAAATTGATTAGACGTTTGCATTCTAGGCACGTGTCTTTTCAATTCCTTTACTTTACTGTTGAAGAGTGCTGGAGCAAGGTACGTGCGCATTGCATATCGTATAGGACTCACCTCTTGGTTGATTTATATCGCTTTGAGTGAACCTTGTTTGCATAAACTGTACACTTGCACAAAATTGACTTTAAGGGCATCACCCAATAAAAAAGATAAGGTGGGGGATTTCATCACCCTTTCCTTGGCAAAAAAACCACCATCCCAGCACTCACAATCCCAAGCTTCTAATAAAAACTGATAGACGTTGGCCCTAGGGACATTCGGACTCAGTAGGAGATCGGCTGAGGTTGGAAGTTGATTTTGATTCATACTCCGGTGAAATCAGTGTCTAAGGCAGGGGATTAAGAGGTTAAGCCTCGAAGATACCGTGGTTTGGCGTAATTAAGGCCCGTTGCTTACGCACGGATACCTCCCACCGTATTTTGCCCCTACCTGGCTGATTAGCTGTGGTCTGATTTAAGCAACAACCTTCTTTAGTTCATCGAACAGTTAGGAGTCGTCTAGGTCCAGGAAACCTAGATAGCTTGTGATTGATTTTTCTTTTATTGTTTGTTATTTTCATTCTTTTTTCGTTTGTGTGATCGATGCACGTTGTTTGTGATTGTGTATGCGAGAGTGGTATCGGGATCCAAATTCTGCTAGGCTAGTGAGAATTTCTACACTTGCACATGAAAATCACCTAGAGGGGGGTGAATAGGTGATAATGCTAATCAATGCACAATTTAAAAATTATGAAGCAATAATCTCACAAAGCAAGTGAATATAGCAATGAATGTAGAGAGCAAGTAATAAAAGCAATGAAAATAGAGCAAGAAATAAGAGCAAGTAAACCAAACGCAAACACCGAGATTTGTTATCGAGGTTCGAGCACCCAGCTCTACTTCCCCGCCTTCCCCAGAAGGATTCCAACCACTTCCACTATCACAAAGATGTCACAAATACACCGGAGTACCCAACTCCACAATCTCAAGTACAAGCAATCTCTGAGTAGTCAAAAGACCACAAACTCTCTCTTGCAAAATTCTCTTCCCTTACAAAGATCCTTAGAGAATAATGAGTAGGAATGAAGCTCTTGTGTGTAAGGAGAAAAGAAAAAGAAATCAGAGAGTTCTTGAAAACACTACAGAAAATGAGAGAGAATTTCAGCACAAAAACCAAGAAACCAAGTCTTTTTGAATGCCTTAAACTTTTTGAAATTTTGAGAATTTTTCTAGTAACCAACCTCTCCCTAAACACCCCTATTTATAGGAGAGGGCTAGGGTTAGGAGATAAAACATATTTAAGGCTAATCAGAAAGTATTAGAACCAAAACATGTCACTTAAACATACTTAAGTGAGAAAAGGACAAAAATAAACCAGCTCAGAAAACTAGCCGTTACTGTTCAAACGGCTAGCTCGGTCGACCGGCCCGGTCGACCGCTAGTTCAAAGAAAATAGCCGTTGCAGGGTACGGTCGACCGGCCGGTCGACCCAAACAAACAGAGAGCTCTACTCTCAGACCCGGTCGACCGGGACGGTCGACGGTCCAAAGTCTGCCAAACGTGCACAGATTGTGCACGTCGGTCGACCGATCCGGTCGACCGACTTCTAGCCAAGTCGACTTGTCAGAAGACTAGTCGACTGGATGAAGTGTGGAACAGAAAACTGGGTCAGAAAATAGTTTTAAAAATATTTTGAAAAATCTTTTAACATTCCTAAAAATCACCAAAAATAGTTTTATCATTTTGCATTGATATATAAACATGTGGTAAAAAGTTTAGCTCAAATATCAATCAATATGAACTATTTTTGTCTCTTATCATTTTTACCAAAAACCAAAAACTGTATTTTCTAAAACTTGGATTTTGAATACGTTTTGTCCAAAACTCTTCCAAATACAAAAACATGATATTTAAAACATTTTGAAGTATGATGTATATGGATATAATCCTATATACATGAAACATTTATATATCATAGTTTTTGTCATTAATTCAAAAAATAAGTTTTGTTAAAACACAAAACTTAAAACACATGAATAGGTAAATCAAAGTAAGTTTGTAGGTTGAAGATTGTATACAAACTATTTTTGTACATGTTATAGGAAATATGTTTGGAAACAAGATGTGCGCAAAAACATGTGTGATAGAGCTTCAAACCTATTCACTATTCTTTAACAAAACTCTAAACTAAAAGAAAACAAATCTAATAAATTATCTTGAGCAATCTTGAAGTCTTGAGCCATGCAATGCCTTGCTAGAGCCTTCTCTTCTATGTTCCTCCCTTGATGTGCAAAAAGCCTTCTTTGCTTCATGAACCTAGAAATTCTTGCAATAGCTAAGCAATGGCCTCCAAATATGGTACTAACCTGAAACTTATCTTAAACAAACTAATTAGTACCAAATAGCTCTTATTTGTTTTGTTATCATCAAAACTCTAAACAAATGGAGAGTGTAACCTTTTGGGCCAACAAACTCCCCTTTTTGATGATGACAAAACAAATAGGTTATAAACAAAAGTATAGGGGAGGAGAAAGCTCCCCCTCAAATTATGCTATATTAAACAAAGAAAAACAATGTAATTTGTAATTTGGAAGTAAACATCATGAAACCAAAAATCAAAAACACTTCATGAAAACACATCAAAAACTCAAAACATATATAAAAACACATCAAAAACTCAAAACATATATAAACTCATATGGAACCAAAACCATATGAACTCATATTTCCATACATAAACTCATTCTCCCCTTTTTGTCATACATCAAAAAGGGTTAAGAAAACATTTTTATTCAATAACACAAACATTAAGTTCACCACAAATGAATGAAAATCTAGCAAAATCAAGTAGTTTAGTGAAAATATCGGCAAGTTGCAAATCCGTAGAAACATAATCAATATCTATATCTCCTTTCTCAAAATGATCTCTAAGAAAGTGATATCTAATCTCAATGTGCTTTGTCTTACTATGTTAATTTGCATTCTTTATCATATGTATAGACTTGTATTATCACAAAATATTTTTATATGATTATAATGCAAATCATAATCAAGAAGAGTATGTTTCATCCAAAGGACTTGTGCACAACAAGCCCCCGCGGAAACATACTCCGCCTCGGCGGTTGAGAGAGCTACGGAATTTTGTTTCCTAGAGGACCATGAAACAAGACAATTACCAAGAAATTGACATGTCCCATTAGTACTCTTTCTATCTACTCTACAACCCGCATAGTCGGCGTCCGAATAACTCGTCATTGAGAAATCTCCGATTTTCGGATATCATAGACCCATTCTAATCGTTCCCTTAATATAACGAATAATGCGTTTTACCGCAATAAGATGGGACTCTTTGGGACACGATTGAAATCTAGCACAAAGACACACACTAAACATGATATCCGGCCTACTTGCCGTCAAATACAAAAGACTACCTATCATGCTTCTATACAATTTAATATCAACATTTTTACCTTGGTCATCCTTATCAAGCTTGGTGGTAGTTGCCATGGGAGTGTTGCAAACCTTTGAGTCTTCAAGTCCAAACCTCTTTACGAGTTCCTTTGCGTATTTGGCTTGACATATGAAGTTCCCATCTTGCAATTGCTTGATTTGGAGTCCAAGAAAGAAATTAAGCTCACCCATTGAAGACATTTCAAATTCACATTACATAACCTTTTCAAATTCCTTGCATAAAAACTCATTAGTAGAACCAAAAATTATATCATCAACATAAATTTGCATAATTAAAATATCATTATCAACATTCTTAGTGAATAGTGTTGTATCTACTTTGCCTTTAATAAAATCATTTGAAATGAGAAAACTAGAAAGCCTTTCATACCAAGCTCTTGGAGCTTGTTTCAATCCATACAAAGTTTTATCAAGTTTAAAAACAAAATCGGGATGAACATGATCAACAAAACCGGGAGGTTGAGCAACATAAACTTCTTCATTTATAAAACCATTCAAAAATGTACTTTTCACATCCATTTGAAAAAGTTTAAAATTTTTGAAAGATGCAAAAGCTAGTGTCATCCGTATGGCTTCAAGCTGTGCTACGGGTGCAAAGGTCTCCTCAAAGTCAATTCCCTCAACTTGAGTGTAACCTTGGGCCACTAACCTAGCTTTATTCCTAATCACATTTCCGGACTCATCCATCTTGTTTCTAAAGATCCACTTAGTACCAATTATTGGTCTATCGTGGGGCCTAGGAACAAGGTGCCAAACTTGGTTGCGCTCAAATTGATTGAGTTCCTCTTGCATGGCTAGCAACCAATATGAGTCCGCCTCGGCTTCGAGGATGCTTTTGGGTTCAAAATGAGAAATGAAAGCAAAGTTACCACATAGTCATGGAGTTTGGAGCGAGTTGTTACCCCTTTAGATGCATCACCTAAGATGAGCTCCTTGGGATAATTTGTGGCATATCTCCAAGCTTTAGGAAGCGGTTGAGAGCTTTCCTCTTTATCCTCTTGAACGTCACCAATTGGTTCTTGCTTATCATCTTGAGCGGGTGAGTCCTTCAAGGATAGTCTCTCCATGTCTTCACCTAATGGTTCAATCTCTACAACATTCTCAACAAACACATTAGATTCTTCAAATTTAACATGCATGGATTCTTCAATGGTAAGTGAAGATCTATTGAATACTCTATAAGCTTTACTAGTTGTAGAATATCCAACAAAGATTGCTTCATAAGCCTTAGCATCAAATTTACCCAAGTTATCTTTAGTGTTCAAAACAAAACACTTGCAACCAAAAACTTTGAAATATGCAACAATAGGTTTTCTAGAATGATACATTTCAAAAGATGTTTTGGAAGAATTTTACATAAATAAATACGATTCGATATATAGCATGCGGTGTTTACGGCCTCGGCCCATAGATATTGAGGGAGGTCATACTCACTTATCATTGTCCTAGCCATCTCTTGAAGTGTTCTATTTTCCTTTCTATAACTCCATTTTGTTGTGGAGTTCTAGGATAAGACATTTCATGCTTAATTCCCTTTTCATCACAATAAGTCATGAAGAGTTGGTTAACAAACTCACCACCTCTATCACTCCTTATTTTCAAAATCGGAAAACCTTTTTCTTTTTCAACCCTTTTTCGAAAAATTTTGAAATAAGAAAAAGTTTGATCTTTGTATTCCAAGAAGAAAACCCAAGTGAAACGGGAAAAATCATCAACTAAAACAAATGCAAATCTACTACCATTTAAGCTTTTAGTTTTAGTAGGTCCAAAAAGATCCATATGAATTAATTCTAAAGGCCTAGTTGACATGATATCCTTGATTGGTTTGAAGGAAGACTTGGTTTGTTTCCCAAGTTGGCACGCACCACAAATGCGGTCTTTCTCAAACTTCAAGCAAGGTATACCCTTCACCAAATCCTTAGAATTAATCCTAGAAAGATGGTCAAAAGATGCATGTCCTAATCTTCTATGCCAAAGCCAAGAATTTTCATCAAAAGCATTTAAGCATTTAGTAGAACATTCCACATTAAGCATGTCAATGATATAAACATTATCATCACGAAAACCGGTGAGAATACAATCATTGATTTTAACATCAAAAATCTTGCAAGAAGAATCATCAAAAACAACTTTAAGTCCACGATCACAAAATTGACTAATGCTAAGCAAATTATGTTTCAAACCATCAACAAGTACAACATTTTCTATAATGGGAGATGCACCAATTTGAATGTTACCTATACCGATGATAGAGCCTTTGGAGTTATCCCCGAAGGTGACGGAGCCACCTTCCTCGTACCTTGATAGGGTTGTAAAGTTATTGATGTCCCACGTCATGTGTTTAGAACAACCACTATCAAGGTACCACCGCTCCCTACGTCTTGGAGCCTTGGTGTGTACCTACATCAAATAATTTAGGACTTGATTTTGGTACCCACATTTTCTTGGGTCCTAAAGAGTTAGTTTCATTAACCCAAACAAGATTATTGGTCCTATTTATTTGGTCATAACAAAATTTAGCCAAATGTCCATTCTTACACAATATGTGCATCTATACACTCTACCATATTTAAAAGCATAATGAGTGTGTGATTTGTGAGCATGAGAATTGTGAGCATGAAAAGATTTAGCATGAGAAGTGTTATGTGTAGTGTGAGCATGAGGAATCTTAACATGTGAATCTTTAGCATGAGAGGTGTGCTTTTTAGAAAACATTTCTTCAAGTTTCTTAGTGTTAAAAGCACAATCCTTTAAAGTCTTTTCAAAATCAACAATTCTAGTTTTCAAAGAAGAAATTTCTTTTTCATCAATTTAGGAAATTTGCTTTACAAGCAACTTTGTAAGCACAAAATTCATTTTGGGTAGAAATGAGATTTGAAGAAATTTCATCTTTTTCTTTAGAAATAATGGCAAGTTGATTTTTGAGAAAAGCAACTTCTTTTCCAATTCAGAGCATTCAATCTTTTTATTGTCATAAGTTTCTGAAAGTTCAACAAAAGCATGAACAAGAACTTCTTTGCTTAATTCATCATCTTCATCATCAAGAGGTTGAGGGGTTACCTTTGGTGTGTTTGCCATGAAACACATATTCGTTACATCCGCCTCTTCCTCGGACTCGCTTTCTGAATCCCAAGTTGCCTTGTACGCTTTCTTTTCTTCCGGTTTCTTTGGCTTGAAGGAGGAGGTCATCTTCTTCTTGAACTCCGGGCAATCCGTCATGATGTGTCCGGGCTTTCGGCAATTGTAGCATATAATTCTCCTCTCCTCTTTGCCTTCAAATTTCCTTCGGAAGTTGAGCTTGTTCCTCCGGTACATTCTCTTCACATTGCGAACAAGTAGTGATAGCTCCTCATCTTCTTCTTCATCTTCTTCATCGTCTTCAAGAGTGGATGAAGACTTGAAGGCTAAGGATTTCTTCTTTAGTGGAACGGCCTCTTCTCTTGCTTTCTTTTTCATCTCATGGGTTTTTAGGTTCCCAATGAGACTAATGAGGTCCATTTCATCCTTGTCGTTCAATTCTTTTAGGGTGGTGGCCTTGATCTCCCATGATGTAGGAAGTGCCCGAATCACTTTTCGCACCTTTTGGTCATTGGAGATGTCATCACCTAAAGAAGAAAGAGCATTGGTGATTTTAGTAAATCTAGTAATCATACAATCAATAGATTCTTCATCAATCATTTTAAAGGATTCATATTGGGACCTTAAGAGATCTATCTTAGCTCTCTTAACTTGTGAAGTCCCCTCGTGTGTGACCAATAAATGTTGCCAAATCTCATAGGCAGATTGGCAATGAATTACCCGTGTAAGGTCATCCTCATTCAAGGCGGTTAAGAGGGAATTTTGGGCCTTGGAGTTAGCCTCATATTCTCTAAAGTTGAAGTCGGTCCATGTGATCTCATCGGGTGCAACATAGGGTTTGGTCAATGATTTAGCCACTAAGCTACCTAAGGATTGCAAAAAGATAGTCATCCTAACCTTCGAAATAGGGAAGTTGAGTCCATCAAATTTAGGAGGGGGTTTGATGTTATCGGCCATGTTTACTAGTGAATGACAAATGGAATGCAAATGTTGATTAGCAAATTTTAAGGATCTCTCTATGGATGTTAAGCCAAAACCTAGAGTCCAAGCTCTGATACCAATTGAAAATCACCTAGAGGGGGGGTGAATAGGTGATAATGCTAATCAATGCACAATTTAAAAATTATGAAGCAACAATCTCACAAAGCAAGTGAATATAGCAATGAATGTAGAGAGCAAGTAATAAAAGCAATGAAAATAGAGCAAGAAATAAGAGCAAGTAAACCAAACGCAAACACCAAGATTTGTTATCGAGGTTCGAGCACCCAGCTCTACTTCCCCGCCTTCTCCAGAAGGATTCCAACTACTTTCACTATCACAAAGATGTCACAAATACACCGGAGTACCCAACTCCACAATCTCAAGTACAAGCAATCTCTGAGTAGTCAAAAGACCACAAACTCTCTCTTGCAAAATTCTCTTCCCTTACAAAGATCCTTAGAGAATAATGAGTAGGAATGAAGCTCTTGTGTGTAAGGAGAAAAGAAAAGAAATCAGAGAGTTCTTGAAAACACTACAGAAAATGAGAGAGAATTTCAGCACAAAAACCAAGAAACCAAGTCTTTTTGAATGCCTTAAACTTTTGGAAATTTTGAGAATTTTTCTAGTAACTAACCTCTCCCTAAACACCCCTATTTATAGGAGAGGGCTAGGGTTAGGAGATAAAACATATTTAAGGCTAATCAGAAAGTATTAGAACCAAAACATGTCACTTAAACATACTTAAGTGAGAAAAGGACAAAAATAAACTAGCTCAGAGAACTAGCCGTTATTGTTCAAACGGCTAGCTCGGTCGACCGGCCCGGTCGACCGCTAGTTCAAAGAAAATAGCCGTTGCAGGCTACGGTCGACCGGCCGGTCGACCCAAACAAACAGAGAGCTCTGCTCTCAAACCCGGTCGACCGGGACGGTCGACCGTCCAAAGTCTGCCAAACGTGCACAGATTGTGCACGTCGGTCGACCGACCCGGTCGACCGATTTCTAGCCAAGTCGACTTGTCAGAAGACTAGTCGACTGGATGAAGTGTGAAACAGAAAACTGGGTCAGAAAAATAGTTTTAAAAATATTTTGAAAATTTTTTTAACATTCCTAAAAATCACCAAAAATAGTTTTATCATTTTGCATTGATATATAAACATGTGGTAAAAAGTTTAGCTCAAATATCAATCAATATGAACTATTTTTGTCTCTTATCATTTTTACCAAAAACCAAAAATTGTATTTTCTAAAACTTAGATTTTGAATACGTTTTGTCCAAAGCTCTTCCAAATACAAAAACATGATATTTAAACATTTTGAAGCATGATGTATATGGATATAATCCTATATACATGAAACATATATATATCATAGTTTTTTTCATTAATTCCAAAAATAAGTTTTGTTAAAACACAAAACTTAAAACACATGAATAGGTAAATCAAAGTAAGTTTGTAGGTTGAAGATTGTATACAAACTATTTTTGTACATGATATAGGAAATATGTTTGGAAACAAGATGTGCGCAAAAACGTATGTGATAGAGCTTCAAACCTATTCACTATTCTTTAACAAAACTCTAAACTAAAAGAAAACAAATCTAATAAATTATCTTGAGCAATCTTGAAGTCTTGAGCCATGCGATGCCTTGCTAGAGCCTTCTCTTCTATGTTCCTCCGTTGATGTGCAAAAAGCCTTCTTTACTTCATGAACCTAGAAATTCTTGCAATAGCTAAGCAATGGCCTCCAAATATGGTACTAACCTGAAACTTATCTTAAACAAACTAATTAGTACCAAATAGCTCTTATTTGTTTTGTTATCATCAAAACTCTAAACAAATAGAGAGTGTAACATTTTGGGCCAACAGCACAAACACCACCACTAGACACAATCACAATCATGGAAAACCACACTTCGTTGCAAGACAAGTTCTACCCGATTCGCACCTCACTTCCATCATGCATTCTTCTCCCATAACCAATGAAATCAATTTGAGCTGAAGCCACAATTCATAAATACACTTCCCCGATTTCATGGCTTAGAATCTGAGGATGCGTATTTCTTCATTCGAGAGTTTGAAGAAGTATGCGTAATGATGAGGATTTCCCAATTGACCGAGGACGCTGTTAGATTAAGGCTCATACCTTTTGCGCTAAAAGACATCGCTAAGAAATGGCTTTACAATCTTCCCGCCAGTTCGATTTTTCATGGGATGATTTTGTAAGAGTCTTTCTTAAGAAATTTTATCCCATTCACAAGACAGCCCTCATGAGGAAAAACATCATGCAATTCAAGCAGGAAACCAATGAACCATTCTGGAAGTATTTCGAACGCTTCAAAGACTTTCTAGCCCTTTGTCTCATCACGGCATAGAGAAATGGCGTCAGTGCCAAATTATTTATGATGGACTCGATTACCAAAGTAAAACACTCCTTGTAACCATGTGCCAAGGAGAATTTTAAAGAAATGAAGACTAGGGGTGGGATCTCTTTGAAGCCTTAGCCGAAAAAACGATTCAGTGGGAGTCATGTCCTGAGAAACCCACTCCCACCACTTCCAGAACCGGTATACATTCCATAGAGTCCTCTATAGCTGCCGAAGCTAAGATAACACAACTGATGAAGAGGATAGAACTGCTTGAGTCTAGGGAATCTTCTGCTGTAAACCAGGTCAACCCATCACCTGTGGCCAGTCCATCACCTGTGGTCAACCTAGGTTGTACCTATTGCCATGATCTCAATCATCTGTTTGAGGAGTGTCCCGTATATCAATCTCAAATATATCAGGAGAGTACGAATGTCGCATACACCAGACCCAATTACAATCCTTACTCCAAAACATACAATCCGGGATGGCGAAACCATCCAAACTTTTCTCGGAGTCAGTCTGGTCCCGAGCAGCCGAGGCAACCATTTCCACAACAATACCCTGTTCAGTCTCATCCACCAAATTACCACCAGAACCCACCTAATGTCCATTCATACCAGAGTCCACAAGATTCCAATCATATCAAAGTCCAACACCTTACCCAACAAACTTTCAGCCCCAGTATCAGCATCATCGACCACAAAATCCTTCAGACAAGAGAATTTCAGAATTGGAGAAAATGATAGAGACCTTATCCAAAACCCAAGCTTCAATGATGAACAATCAGCAGCAGGACATGAACAAATTGCAAATCCAGATAGGGCAATTGGCTAACTCTCTGAATGAACGACAAAAAGGAATACTACCTAGCCAACCAGTGCCCAATCCAAAAACTCACTTCCCCTGCACGAAGTTGAAGACTTGGGTCCCAGTCAATGCAACACTGTCCATATCTTAGATCTGGAAAGCATGTAGATAACAAGGTTTCAAATCAATCCACCAAATCTGTGTCAAAGCCAACACCTTCTGTTCCAATCCAACCCATTCAAGACAATCCTTCTTCAAGCACACAACCATCCACTTCCCAGTCCAAAGGAAAAGAAAAGATTGATGAGCAAACATACAAGCCTATTGTACCATTCCCAAATAGGCTCACAAATCAAAAGATGAATGCTCACATGGAGAAGATAAGAGAGATGTTAACCAAGTCCAAATCAATGTCCCTCTCCTTGATGCCATACAACAAGTTCCATCATACGCCAAATTTTTAAAAGAAATGTGCACCAAGAAGAGAAAAGCAAATGTCCCAAAAAAAGTCTTCCTAGCTTCAAACATTAGTGAGCTGCTCACTGGTCCTATCCCTGTGAAATACAAGGACCCAGGAAGCCCAACCATTTCTTGCATGATAGGACAGACTACCATCAATAGGGCTTTGCTTAACTTGGGCGCCAGCATCAATCTTCTCCCCTTTTCTGTGTATCAACAATTAGGGTTAGGCAACCTTCGTCCGACCCAAATGACATACAATTGGCTGACCGCTCTATAAGATTCCCAAGGGGAAGATTACAGATGTTTTAATACGGGTCGGGAAATTCATTTACCCCGTAGACTTCATTGTTCTTGAGACGCAACCGTACAAAATCACAGAGCACAGACACTTGTCATTCTCGGATGTCCTTTCTAGCCACCGCAATGCGATTATCAACTGTAGAAATGGCTCGATGCGTCTAACCTTCGGAGATATGACAAAAGAGGTGAATGTTTTCCATCTGGGAAAACAACCTAGGGATTTGGACAATGATTCTTTCGAAGTGAACTTGATAGAAGGTTTAACAAGTGAACATGATGAGGAGGTTGAGTATGAGTCTGAAGAGGAATTTGAGTTGGAGTCTGATGACTTCAACCTTGATCAGATTGTTGAATCAACTGTTGAATGGGCCACTAATTCCACCCCTATTCTTCCTTTGCACCAAGAACAACCAGTGATAGATCCTGTCCCTTCTTCTGAACTTAAGGTCCTTCCCGACCATCTCAAGTACAAGTACTTGGATGAGAAGGAAGCCTTTCCTGTAATCATTGCATCCAATCTCACTGAACAACAAGAAGAGGATCTTCTTTCTGTGTTAAGAGAAAATCGGGAAGCCATTGGTTTGGACCATGGCTGACATCAAGGGGATTAGTCCTTCCATAGTTCAACACGGATTCATTTGACGGAAGATGCCAAGCCAAAACGAGACCCACAGCGTAGACTAAACCCAATCATGCAGGAAGCCATTAGAGCTGAGATCTTGAAAACTATTAGACAATGGGATTATCTATCCCATATCCGATAGTCAGTGGGTAAGTCCAGTTCACGCTGTGCCCAAGAAAGTAGGATTTACTGTGGTAGAAAATGAGAAGAAAGAATTGGTACAAACACGTCTTCCAACGAAGATTCGCGTTTGTATCGATTACCAAAAGTTGAACACTGCCACACGTAAAGACCACTTTCCTCTTTCGTTCATTGACCAAATGCTCGAGAGATTAGCGGGACATGAGTACTACTGTTTCTGGATGGATATTCAGGATATAATCAAACCGATCGCTCTCGAGGACCAAGGACAAAACAACATTCACCTGTCCTTTTGGAACATTTGCGTACCGAAGGATGCCTTTGGCCTATGCAATGCTCCGCAACGTTTCAACATTGCATGCTGAGCCTTTTTTCAGACATGGTGGAGAAATTTCTGGAGATCTTCATGGATGATTTTTCGATCTACGGTGATTCCTTTGAACATGCTTGTACCATTTGAAGCGGTTTACAACGCTGTATGGAGAAAAACTTGACACTTAACTGGGAAAAGTGTCACTTTATGGTCAAGCAAGGAATCGTTCTTAGGCACAAAGTTTCACATATAGGAATTGAGGTGGACAAGTCTAAGGTGGAAGTCATAACAAAGCTCCTGAACCAACATGCTAAAAGACATTCGATCATTTTTAGGGGCACGCGGCTTCTATAGACGATTCATTCAAGGGTTTAGCAAAACTGCTAGACCTTTGAAAATCTCTTAGGAAAGGATGTACCCTTTAAATTTGATGAAGAATGTTTACAAGCCTGGAAAGAGCTTAAGTGTAGACTTGTCTCAGCACCTATCATTTCTGTACCTGATTGGACCAAGCCTTTTGAGATTATGTGTGATGCCTCAGACTTTGCTATCGGCGCTGTGTTAGGGCAGCGTATTGATACTAGGCAAACACGTAATTTATTATGCTAGACAGAACGCTGAATGAAGCCCAACTCAATTATACAACTACTGAAAAAGGAATTTTTAGCTGTTGTCTTTGCGTTGGAAAAATTTCGCCAATATCTGCTAAGGTCCAAGACGATTATTTTCACCAATCACTCTGCCCTAAAGTACTTAATGCAAAAGAAGGATGCTAAGGCAAGACTATTCAATGGATACTTCTTTGCAAGAGTTTGATCTGGAGATTAAGGATAAAAAGGGCGTTGAGAATGTGGTAGCTGACCACTGTCTAGAATCCAAATGCACCAAAGGAGAGAATACCAATAATGACGATTCCCTGACGAACACATTTTTGTGATGTGGAGAGCTTGGTATGCTGACATAGCGAATTACCTTGCTACCAGGCAAATACCTTCTCATTGGTCAGGGCCAGGACAAACACCGTTTCATGAGTCAAATGTGGTTCTTCTTTGGGATGGAACCGTATTTATTCAAATATTGTCCTGACCAGATAATACGAAGGTGCCTTCCTGAGGATGAACATCAGAGTGTTTTGACAATTTGTCACAAACTAGCTTGCGGTGGACATTTTGGTCCACGAAAAACTGCTGAGAAAGTACTTCAGAGTGGATTTTACTGGCCCACTCTCTTAAGGATGCATACACTTTCTGCAAGCTATGTGATAAGTGTCAAATGACGGGTCGAATCACACGGAAAGACATGATGCCCCTTACACCCATCTTAGAGGTCGAAATTTTTGACCTTGGGGCATCGACTTTATGGGACCCTTTCCTCTGTCCTATGGCAACCAATACATTTTGGTAGCCGTAGATATGTTTCGAAATGGGCTAAAGCAATTCCAACAAGGACAAATGACAACCAAGTTGTCATCAAGTTTTATGAGAAAATATCATCTCTCGCTTCGGAGCCCCCCGTGCGATAATAAGTGACAATGGGAGTCATTTCTGCAATCGGGCTTTTGAAGCCCTGATGCGCAAATACTCTATTTCCCACAAATTGTCCACGGCATACCATCCTCAAACCAATGGGCAAGTAGAAGTCACGAATAGACAAATAAAAACTTATTTTGGAGAAAAACTGTTGGACAGAACCGTAAAGACTGGTCCATCAAACTCACTATGCCTTATGGGCATACAGGACCGCTTACAAAACTGTCCTCAGTATGTCTCCATATCGAGTTGTATTTGGAAAACCTTGTCACTTGCCTGTGGAGTTAGAACACCGAGCTATGTGGGCTATAAAGCAGCTGAATTTGGATTTGGATAAAGCCGGTGCCTTGAGAAGTTGCAAATATCCGAGCTAGAAGAGCTATGAAATAAGAATACGACAATGCTCGGATCACAAAAACACAGAACAAGCTCTTTCATGATAGATCCATTCACGGAAATTTTTGTCTCAGGACAAAAGTTCGGTTATACAACTCACGACTCCCACCTTTTCCTGTAAATTGAGAACCAGGTGGTCAGGACCATACATTGTGCAAACAGTCTTCTCACACGGTGCTATTGAGATTCTTGATCCGAATAATGACAATAAATTCACTGTGAACGGTCAACGTTTGAAGCCATTCTTACCACTGAATTCATGTCATAAGAAGTTCATAAATTGGTCTTTGCGACCCAGTTATATGTGACCATTCCATCTGTACAGTCTCCCAGATTTCCCTGTATATCATTTTGGGACACCCTTTTGTAAATAATAATAAAAAAATATATATAAAAAAAATAAAAAAATAAATAAAAAATTCCAAAGATTTTGGACTTAAGTGTAATTTGCACAAAGAGTCCACTTTCCCCCAACTTCTTTCCCATATGATCCTAGGGTTGTAAATACCTCTTTTAACTTAGGGTCAAATTGGAATTTCCAAAGTTTTTCCCCCCTATATATATCCTAGTTACCCCGTCTCTCTCCCTCAGAACCCAAAACGCAGACTAGATCTGAACCCCCCGCCCTCAAACTTTTCCCGATCCCCTGCTGCCTCCATCCTGCCGCGTTCCCGCGACTGGCCGCAGATCCGCGAGCCCTGCGAGCTCCTCTGTGGAGCGCCGCCAAATTTCTACCGATCAATTTCTTGCGCTGGTTCCAGATCTGGTGGCCGATCACCAGAATTCTTCCACGTGTGCCCTCTGCAAAACCGTTTTGTTCCCCCCACGTATTCCGGGGGTGGTTCGAATCTCATCTCTCAATTTACTGTTCTAGATTTCAATTGTTAAGCATGGCACCTATTATTTTTTCTAAGAAAGATTTTGGGAGAATATTGTGTGATCCGAACGGGTATGGTCATATGTTAATAGATCGCATTAGGGCTTGGGATTGGTATACGTTAGTGTACGATAACTCTGAGAATGATGCATTTTATTGTCCCGAATTGGTGACAATGTTCTACACTAATATTGACCATGCATCTGTTGACACACACACTTACCAATTTACCGTGCACATGCCCTTAGGCGACTTGTTCATCACTCTTCTCTTCTTTTGGAACACACACATGTTCCCATTCACCCACAACACAGCGATCCCCTCCCACTAATCGATTATATGATACTCATGGGGGCTCGCTGCACTGAGCAGGACTGCGGGCTAAAGGCCACACTACCTTTAGGAACGTACACTGCGTTGGACGCTGGATCCAACGTAACATTTTAGGGCTGGACCATACAACTTCTTTCAATTGCCCAGTGTTGCAAATAATTCATGATTTGATGACCCGGCAACACACGGTCTGCTTAAACAAGGTCATCTTCCACGCAATCATAGCCAACTCTTCCCGCACACGTGGTGCCAAACACTCTCACCCTATTTTGATTACGCGTTTGTGTAGGACTTTCCTACCGGACGCTGTATTTGATACCTTTGACCGAGTGTTTGTAGCACCAGAGAGACCCACTAGTTCATATAATAGTTGTTTGCATGCGGTCTGGACACCTAGTGCCCAGCCCGAGACTGTACCTGTGGCGTCCTCTTCGGAGGATAGTTTAGACGAGAGAGATGATCCTGCATTTTGGCAGCAGGACCCCCCAACCGACTCACGTGCCTTCATGTCCACCATCTGGCGTGGCATGAAGAAGATCTTTCGGGGGCAGGTTCGTCTGAGGAAGAAAGTAGAGGAGCAATCCTCTAGGTTGGACAGTATGGAGGCTGAGCTGAGACGTTCGCAGTCGGCTGGACCTAGCACCACTACTGGTCCAAAACGACGACGGGAGCGATCATTATCCTTTACCTATTTTCATGCATATTCTTATCTTGCATACATTGGGGACAATGCATGAGATAGGTATGGGGGGTAGATTCTAACCTAGGATTTTTATCTTTCTTTTTAGGATTTTTATCTTTCTTTTTAGGATTTTTAGATTTTACCTTTCTTTGTAGATTTGCTATTTTCTTTTAGATTTTATTTTTTTAGGAAAAGATAAAAAATACATAAAAAAATAATAATAATAAAAAAAAGAAATTTTTGATCCATGTTTAAAGAATCAAGCTTGACTTTAGGATTAAGGAAGCTCTTAACTAAGATTTCTAATTATAAGTCGAAAAGAGGAGTTTTATTGGACTTTTAGGTTAAGTAATAAAGGATAAGAAAGATTACTAGATTTTAATTCTTTCTTTAGGATATATACATTAAACATATTGAAGGATTAATCAAAGACTTTGTGACTTTATTTACATATATATAAATTATATATATATATATATATATATATATATATATATATATATATATATATATATAGAAAAAGAAAAAAAGAGAAAAAATATGTATATAAATAACTAAATAAATAACTTAGCCACTAAATAAGCTGGTTAGCTGTGCCTCAAGAAGCATGGAAAGTCACGCCTAAAGGTGGTTAAGCCCTTAGTATTCATGGCCTAGTTTACTTGAGTCATCGAACCCGAGGGATGTTTTCTCATCTGGTGCCCTAAGACCGACTGGTTTGGGAGTCATCGGTAAGAGACTCGCTACAAGGATAAATTAGAAAGCCTAAGGAATGCTAAGGAAATGTAAATAAATAAATATTGTATATATATATATATAAAAGTATGTTATATGTATTAGTAAATAAATAAACTTAGTCTAAGAAAGATCCTTCATATTTATAGATGTATATATACTAGGATTGATGCAAAATCTAGTTTTTGATCTTTTCCTTAAAAACTTAACCTAAATTGAAAACAAAACTCTAAATAGACGCTTATAAGAGGAATGACAAGTTTAGGGTAACCTGAAACCTATAACTCAAGTAAGAATCTTGAAAACATGGATCAAATTTTCATTAACACTTTTATTTTCTTTATGGATTTTGTGGGTGCAATCCGCTGAAAACCCTCAGGAGACAACACTCCTCCTCTAGGGTAACCTAGAGGTTTAACGGCTTGTTGCACGTGCTCAGTGCAATCGTGTCACCTACGAAAGTGGTGTAATAATCTAGTTAGGATTTTCTTTTTCTTTCTTTTTGCTCGGGGACGAGCAAAAGCTAGGTATGGGGGTGTGATTATAGTTCATTTTTGCATCATCTTCCACCTCTATATTATGCATATTATCAATAAAAATTGGTTTTTTACTCTTTTCTCTCTATTTTTGCAGGTCCATATTTTAATGGAGAAGAGGCCCACAAATCCATGTAAATAATCAAGAATAAAGGATTAATTAAAGGCCTAAAGAGAAGCCCAAAGGAATAGCTCAGTTTCTGGATTCATCCATGCGCCCCAGTCAGCCTTCTAGAAGCGCCAACCTGGATAACAACCGGTAACAAACCAGCGACAGAAATCGCTGGCATAACGGCTTAGATTATGCTGCGGAAACGCGGCTCTGGCCGCGTTTCCGCGGCAGGAATCTGGCCGTTGGGGCTGAGATTTGATCCGACGGTTCAGATTTGGGAGCTGATTCTTCTGAGGCCTATAAATAGACCATCAAGGCCAGTATGAGAGACAGAGGAGAGACTAGGGGAAAGAACTTGTATTTTGAGAGGGAGTGTAGGGATTCTCTCTTAGGTTTTTAGTTCTTGTGTATTCCTCTTCTTCCTCCTAGAGATTCTGTAAAAGTGAGAAAAGAAAGTGTTTGAGAGCTTGTAAGCAAGGAGGTGACATCTTTTCAAAGCAAGGATTAATCAAGCTTTCTTCTCTTCTTTACGATTTCTAGTGCATCGCTTTACTTTCTTCTTGCTTTACTTCATTTGCACTTCTACTTTTACCATGAATTGTTGCTTGCTTTCTCTTGTAATGGATAGCTAACTCTCTCTAACATGACTAGCTAACAACTAACATTGCTAACTTCTAACTCTTGGGTGATTGCTAATTTCTAACTTGCAATGTTAAGTCTCTTTTGATCTCCAATGAAAATGAGTTGTGTTCATTATTGGGAAAAGCTTGTTGGACATCCATATGATTCATGTGAGCCTCATTTAGAGCCTTGTCTTTAGAATAAGTGCCTTAATGGAACATGGAGATGGATTACCTAAATTTGCTAATGGTTTGTAGAACACTTTTCTTAATTCAAAGCTAGCTTGTATATGCCTTGAATGACTAATGAAACTTGTATCTTCTTCCTTAGCAACCCTTTGAGTGGCACTCCTTGATCCCACCATGAAATTCTATCTCGAGAGCCGATAAATCAATGAGGCTACAAGCTAAGACCGAGAAGAACACTCATCTTCCAAGTGGGACATACTTGACCTAACAAGCGAGTCATATCTCTTGCCAATGAATCCACATGAGGCATGCATCACCCATGAGCTTAGTAAGTTAGCAATTTAGTAAAGTTAGCTAGTCATGGCCTTTCTTATTCTAAAGTTTTCCAAAAGCTTCCTTCACTAGTTTTCTTTTCTAGCAAAATAACTTTCCAAAGTTCTTTTTCATTCTCTTTTACATCGGTTTTTCTTTCCATGCAACCAAATCACAAAAATTTCTTCTTTTACTTTTCCATGTTGTTTTTCTTTTGAACATAGAAGAATCTTCGCTTTCTCTCTCTTTGATTCATAACCGCAAAGCTTTTATCGTGAGCTCTCCCTGAGGATCGACCCGTATAGCCTATGCTATTACGGTGATTTGGAAGGAGCATATTAAACATACATTTTCGGAGTTTCGAGCACTACAATCCAACAAGAAGGTTGACTCTAAAACCCTCTATCTCTGACTTGAGTAAACTCTTCTCCCTCTTTCCAAACACTCTCTACCATTTGCCTTCTGCATTTGGTGGTCTTTATAAAAGAAATGTAGTGGGGAGAGTGCGTGAGAGGATAAGCACCAAGATGATAGCCCAACGGCTAGCATTTCAGCCAGATCCTTGATTGTGTGGATCCTTTTTCCTTCTTATCCCTTGATCTTCTGATAATATCTCTTTTGGATCTCTGAATTTGATAATATCCCCGTTAATTCTTCAAGCTAACTAAATAAATCCATGTAAATCCGATTTAATTGGGATATAATTGGGATTTCTTCTCTATCTTCATTAATTACACAAGCACACCATTATACATTTAAAGAGTTAAATTGCAGAGTTTAATACAATTAAAATGTGAAAATATGACAATAAATATGCTATATTAGTAAACTACCACACCCCACACCTATCTTTTGCTCATTTTCGAGCAAAATAAGAAAACTAATACTAAGAGTAAGCCATTTTCGCAAGTCACACGACGCGACACTGAGTATGTGCAGCAAATCTTTAAACCTCTAGGTTTTTTCTAGAGGAGGAGTTATAGTCTCCGGAAGAGTTTCAGTAAATTACACCCATAAATTTCAAAAAAGAAGAAAAAACAAAGTGTTAGTATTTTTAAAAATGTATTTTGTAAGAGAAAAGAACATTTGAAGAATTATTGCAAAACTTTAAGTGATCTATAAGTTATAAGATCATTAAACTATTTATTCTTAACTTAATCTCTATGTAAAAACTTATTATCAATTAAGATAAGGATTCAAGCTATGTTTTTTATATAGTCTATTATTTTACCCAAAATCATATGCACCTTTGTGCCTTAATACCTCAAATTTTGAAATACAAGATTTAATAATGAATAATAGTATTTTTTTTATTGCATGTATTGTTAATTATTATTGTTGTTATGTATTATTATTATGGTCATTATTATTAGTAATTATTATTATCATTAAATATCTTTGTGTATTATTGTTATTATTCTTATTATTAATATTATTGATATTTATTTTGTGTATTATTCTTAGACAAGCTCATTTCTTGCCCCTTTTTTCTCTTCCTTTTTCTTTCATTTTCTTATTCTTTATCCTAAGCCCAATCTAAACCTAAGTACCCATTTTTATATACTTTACCTTTTACCATTATCCTATATCCGTTTCATATCTTTCTTTTATTTTTTCTTGACCCAAGCCATGAACCCATTTCCATTCCTTCTATTTTTCTTTTATCTGAGCCAAAACCGAACCAAAACCTATTATCCAATATCTCATTTTAATCTTACCTCAAATTCAAATCTTAACAAAAATCATATCTAATCCTAACTTACCCTAAATCCAACTTCTATTTTCAAAATCATAATCTCAACGGATTCTATTTCAATAAAATCCTAACTAATCTTAAATTTATTTATTTTATCCTATCAACTAAATCCTAAATCCTAACTATGTAATCCTGTATCTTAACTACTTAATCACTAACCCTATATCTCTCTCCTTATATTTAAGCCTATCTAATCCTATCCATCAAATTCAAATCTTAACCAACCCAATCCTCGTAATCCTACTACTAAATCATATAGTTATCTTAATTAAATAAAAATTCTAACTAATCTAATCTCTCTTTATCTCCTAATCCTAACCATCTAATCTTAAATTATTCTAATCCTAACTATATAATTATAACCAATTAACATCTTCTATATAAACATCTAATTCTAAATCAAAACTTTAACCTAATTTCTTCCTCCTTCCATTGCTGGCAGCCCCAACCCACCATGTGACCTTCTCTTTCTTCTCCAACGAGACCCCGACGACAGCTCGCGACACCCCGACATCCTCCGCGGCCTCCGCCTCCCCTACTGTCGAACTCTTTATGGCCGGTCATGAGTTTCTCCCATTCGTAACTCTCTTTTCTCTTTTTTTTATATTCCTAAGTGTAAATTAATGTATGGTGTATAAAGTAGTGTGTGTATTAATATATGTGCATGTGTTTAATTATTTGTGGGATTATGTATGTGTTAATGTGTGCATGAGTTAGTGAGTGTGCTGTTGTGTGCGTGTGTGTGTGAGTATATGTATGTCCTGTGAATGTATGTTCGAGTATGTGTATATAATATGTATATGTGTGTATGTTATGTATATGGGTGTACATGTGTGTGTGTATGTATACGGGTGTATGTTCGTGTGAGTTCATGGGTTGGGTTGCATGTTGCAGCGTTCGGACCTGTTTAGTGAGATCCAGACCTGTTGCAGAAGACTCAGATTCGTGTTTGCAGATGACCCGATACACTGGCGATTCGAAGACCGACCTATGAGATGATCCATCCGTACCAGTTTATGCAGTGAAGATCAGACGGTGATTCGGTTCCAAATCCGCGTCATTTCATGTGTGTGTTTGTTCCTCTCTTTTTTTATTATTGTTGCTAGTATATGTTCATATATCTGTTCGTATCATTTCATGTGACCATATGGTATATTTTAATATTATGATTATCCGTATCACTTCATGAGATATAACGAGTGTTTATTTTTATATTATTGTTAATTGTCGTT
The DNA here is from genome assembly GCA_038442645.1 of Agave tequilana. Lineage (NCBI taxonomy): Eukaryota > Viridiplantae > Streptophyta > Magnoliopsida > Asparagales > Asparagaceae > Agave > Agave tequilana. The sequence continues at coordinate 74,893 of JAVJIF010017037.1, forward strand.
ATCTTCTATTTAATTATTATCATGTTCTGATATTGTTGATGCTTGTTAATTATTGTTCATGAAATGCTCACTTTGATGTTACCTATATCAGAGTAGTATTGTTTGAGACTGGATTGTACTTGATAATTGTCGAGTGGATATTGAGTTAGTTGTTCTGTAGTTGATACTTGAACCTATTATTGGGTTTAATTGAGATAGAGTTGACTTGAGGTTCAGACAGATTGGACTAGAAGAATAGTAAATCTTAAACATGTGTAGTGGATTACTAGACTTGTATTGTCAAACCAAGAGAGAGTTAGTAGTGTCACGCCCTGCTTCCCAAAATACAGAATACAGGTACGTGACGATGGCCAGCAGATACTCACGAAGAGAAAAATCTCTTTCGTGAATACCTTACCCTGCAGTAAATGAGCCAAATTCTCGCACACATATACAAAAGACAACCAGAAGTTTCATTTCATATAAAAGATATACATCTAAAATAGTCTTTATCTTGATACAAGATTGAAAACATAAGCAGAAATAAAAGAAGATACAATTTTGCATCAGGATATCATAACAAGACAAAATGCCAAAATACATAAGATAAGAAATGTCGGACTCATGCCTGGTAATCTTTCGGGTTCCTTCGAACAGTGGCTCGTCAGTCTCCTCAAGCTCTGATGCTGAAAAATTAAGGTCCGTCAGAAGCGGACCAGCAAGTGCACACACGAGAGAGGAAACAATAATATAGAAATATGAAAGTAAAGGGCAATATAAGTAGAGCACTGGAATCAATGAATCATAAATCTGACGGTAATATAAACTGACAGGTAAGATACCAATAAGAGTAACAAAACAGTCAGGTGAAATAAGGCCATGTATGTATACTATGACATGTATATAATGAGCATGAAGCACCCTGGATGAGTAGTGTCATATATCATAATCATCAGGTCACACGATCTCAAGAGCACAAGTTAAGAATCATATGGCAATTCCAGGAATATCATGTAGTCAAGATTATCCATGTCACAAATGATAATTCTAAGTCTAGTATGTTTTGTTATCCTAACTAATGCAGCTGTCCTTTGTCCCATCCCACAAGACAACTGCATATCAAATAAGTGATGCGTTAGTGATCCTGATAGCAGGGAGAACAGTTCACTGTACTCAGGTTTCATGTAACATGTAATAACAAGAGCGAGTATAAATAACAAGATCATGTGTGGCATCCAAACCCACAAGGGGTCGCCCTTCCAAGCACACCTCCCTGAATTTCCCCTGCTACAGTCTCCCCCAATAACCCCGGCTTGATTAATTTTATTAATTAATGTAAATGTAAGATAATGTGTGACTCAGCGTGACAGGATTTGGGACCAGAATCGAGAGTATTCAGTGTCAAATAGTAGTTACATTACATATCAAAATTTTAGAAAAAATAGAACATGGTGATAACAATGAGTGACAAATGCATAATAGTATAAGTGATGCCAGTGTATTAGGATGTAGACATAATCATAAAATATGAATCATGACATAGGGTGACATCAACTTACTCGTACAATATTTTCTAATTTATAGTTATACTTGAATGATTATTTATGTATCAAACATTCTATGCATGCATGTCTTACAATACATGAGATCAAACAAGGACATGAAAATTGAGATCGAAAGGAATTTATAAACTAACAAAGGAACACAAAGGAGAGAGAGGGTATGTGTACTTGCCTGATGTCGTTTGAAATCTGAATTCCTATAACTGCAACCAGCTCTGGGTAAAATTCGCCCCTAAATATTACGTGAATTAATTAGAGACTTGACATGTTCTTATTCTGTGGTAAGTTAAAATAAGAAAGTAATTTTTACTATATATTATAATTTTGGTTGGCTAATATTTTCAAATAATTTAAATTTCTGAATTTATAGCAACTATTTAAAAATATATTTTCATACTAAAATACATGCATAAACTAATAAATTGTTGTATAATATTTACATATTACTGAATTATGAATTTTATATTTTTTTTGCTATTTAGTAATTTATTGGTCATTTTTAAATAAATTATCATTGAATAGTAATTACAAAAATATTTAATTTCATGTTATTCTAAGTAATATTACATCAAAATAATTTTATAGAGTTTCAAATTTAATTTGTGATTTTCTGTGAATTTTTTGAAATTTTTTGAATTAAAATAACCCTAAAAATCAATAAAAATAAATAAAAAGCTTAACGGGTCTGTTGCTACAGTAAAGGGTCTGTTGCTACAGTAACGGGTTTGGGTCTGGTTTGCTGCAGTAATGTTCTACACATTTTATTTCTATGTTATTCATTTATTTATTTTTTTTTTATTTTTCTTTCTTCTTTTTTTCTTTTTCTTTTTCTTTTTCCTTTCTTTCTTTTTCTCTTTTTCTTTTGTTCTTTTCTTTTATATTGGGTCGGGTTCAGGTCTGTTTTACAAACCCAGACTGGGTCTGTGCCCAGCACAGACCCAGTCGGGTCTGGCTGAGCCCGACCAAGCCAGGCTGGCCTGGCCTGGCTCGACCAGACCCAGGTTGGGTCTGGTCTGGCCCGACCTAGCCAGGCTGGGCCTGGTCTGGCCTGACCAGACTCGGGTCTGGTCTGGCTCAGGCCAGACCTGGCCTGGTCCGCACACTGCACAGCATAGTGCACAGCACAGTGCACAACACAGTCCAGTATTTTTTTCGATTGCAAATAAATTTCTAAAATAAATTAAAAATCATGATAATTAGGAGGCATATCCTAGGTGTTCTACAAAATTTTATTGTGATTTTAGCATGCGTTTTACAAGGTGAAATTAAAGCTAACATGTAACGCATACTACGTGTTTGGTGAAATGCCACAACGAACTAAATTCTAAAAAAATGCAAAATAAAATACCTGGAACGCTTCCCTTCAGTCTGAGTCTTCTTCTCCTCGTCCAGCACTTCAGAATCTCGCCAAATTTGAAAGAGGGAGAGATATTGTAGTGGAAGAAAGAAAGAGAAGTTTGGGTTTTGCAAGTGCTTGAGATAGTGTGATGTCCCTTTTATATGCTCCAACACACACCTAAGCCCCCCTGAGAGTTAGGCTACGTGAGAGGAGTAGTGGGTTAAGTTTGGGGTGGGTGGGAATGATGGGGAGAAAGTGTAAGAGAAGTTAGAGAGAGTGGGGGAAGTTGGAGAAGATGGGGGGAGTAGACGGAAGGTGAAAATAACTAGACATGGGCTTTTAGTGCACACGCCAATGTGGCAGAGTGGTCTGGGCGTTAGGATATGTGGGCGGTGGCCATGGGTTCGAATCTGAAATGAGTAATCTGGTGCTTTGATTTTTTCAATATTGAGAAATAAAGGGGTAAAAGGGATATAGGTTAAATAAATTATTTTTACTTGTACACACCAAAATCCAAGAAAGAATCCTAGTTGGTGCATTCATTTCCTTTCTGGGTGTCTCGGGTTCGAAACCTGTGAGACTCATTAATGGTTGTTCCTATTATATTTTATTTTATTTTATTTTTTTAAAGTTTATTCTTTTCTTTTTCAATAAGTATTTAAGCATTATTTTATCTGATTAAACTCTATCAATTCAGAAAAATCCTCAAAAATTCTCAAAAATAGAAGATGTCATCCTGAACATTGTTGTGACTCATCTCCTATTATTAATTAAAAATCTCAGAGTCAGTCCATGACACCAATCGACCCAAATTGAGACTCTTCTCCAATAGTTCCCAAAAATATTCCAAAAATCCAAAAAAATTCAAAATAATGGTAAATGATATTTTGAGTTGAAATGACCTCAATCTGACTATCAGGATGATTAAATCAATATCAGATACCAGTATTGACATACATATATCGGAAACCGAGGGTTACAAATAGACTACAAATAATGGATCAGATTATCATGATATTTATATGCTTATGGATCTGTTGCCTTATCACTGAGGAATTCTTGTTCTATCATTTCAAGTGTAGTTTGTTTATCATTTCAAATTTAGGACTATTTGTGGTACACTTTAGATTATGATCTGACTGGACCTAGTGATTAGCCTAGCTCATGTTTGTAGATGAGTGATATTTTTTCATTTGAACTATTTATGAGACTATTATTGATGATTATTTAGATTGCAATCCTTTTTGGATATTGAGGACATATAGAATAGGATGTTGTTTTACTGAAAGATTGATTCTACCTTGATGCTTGGATGTATGTATAGACTTTGTTAGATTGGGAGTCAATTTGAGACGTATATTCTTTATGTTGGATATTGTGATTGACCTTGATAGAAGTGAGAACATGTAATGATCTTGGTCGATGATCTTACTGTTATTCGATAGTGAGTATATGACTGATGTAGCTGACTGTTTATGGGAGATTCTGATATATTGATGATTAGAAGATGGATATACTGATTATATAAAGGACTAGAGTTGATTGACAGGAAAGACGTCTGGTTATTGATTTATTGAGGTGATGGTTACCATATTAAATACTTTAATATGGATTGATACTTAATGTTCACAATGATTGTATTGAGACTGTAGGATTATTGATCAGTTATTATTGTAACCTAGTGCAGATGGATGAGATGTTGATCAATTCTAGATGAGACTGTCCATTGAGCAGTATTCGGACTTATTATTGTATTAATTCGTGTTATTAAAAATTACTGAAAAAATATTGTCAGATCGTAACACATATATTGTTCTATTATTCTACCATTTACACGGTAATATATTGTCCACATTATTATTGTTACATCATTGATATTGTTAGTGTCACCATATCGTCCCAGTAATTGAAATAACATGAATATTGATTACTCTAAATAATAATGTAAATAGATAACTTATACTGGGATTGGGAAAATTGATGGAGGAGACAACGTCAATATTCTGGGTGGACCTAGGATACAGGTTGCGCAACCGAGATACGATTCTACTGCAGGGTTCCAAGGGATGACTGACATCTCATATTGTTCATATTGTTATTGTTATTGACTACCTAGCGGTAGGAGCTGGTTCAAAACCAGGTGATTGGGTTGTGGTTCCAGGTATATACAGAACCCACATAAAGCATGGACAATGTCTCCAACCAATCAGTTTAAATAATTTAGGACCCTGATTGACACATGTAGTAGGCGTAGTATGGGATGCGTCTATTAGATGTGGCAATTGGTGTTCGCTGACATAATTGATAACAAAACTGAAATCCTACATTGACATTATAGATTGAACATAGATATATACAAGTTATAATAGACATCTGATTATACACTGGACCCTAACATGACTTATCCTACCCACACCTGATATATATAAAGACTGTGATGGACATCTGACTATAGCATTGATGACTCTACCTGCCTGATATATAGATCGTGATAGATACCTGATTGAATACCTCTCTGGACACATACTCTACTGTGTGCTATCCAAAGTACTATTTATTTACTTTATTCATGCCATTTCCTATTCCAGAATATATATTTTCTTTATCTTCTCACATGTTGTATGCACATGTACTTTCCAGTTTATTCTTACACATTCAGTATGAGTTCTGACTCCTTGAGTTTACATATCCAGATCTGTGACTATTTATTACTGATCAGGTATTGCGAGAGGATCACAGACATCTTGAGGAGCCGAAGTTCTCTCTTACTCGATCATCTTTTCTCGGTATTTTCTGTCTCTTCTTTATTCCATTGCTTTCATGATTCTATGCAATAGACTCATGCTTGTTCTATATCTGTTATCATGTTTGGATGTTTATATGTGACATTACAGTGATGTTGATTTACCATAGCAATTATATAGCTTGTTCAGGTTACTTTAGGCGTAGCATGTATACGTAGGGTATTCTCCTCATGTATATACATCGCTGACTTTCGCCACGACTCCGTTTTCATGTATTTTGAGAAGCGAGATGTGACAGGATTTTCTTGTTATCAGAGTCAGGTTCAACATAAAAAGAGAACCTAGTTCTTACCAGTAACTTGAAACAAGTTATATTGACACTGCAATATACATATAGGATTCACACAATAATATTGAGTCCACTTGAGAATTGACCGTCCTCCCTTTGGATATCTATCTTTTGATTTTTTTATATCCCTGATTCTAACTCTTCTTTTAGAGTGATCTGGATTCCATCTTGATTCTTATTCTTCTTTTCTATTCTATTTCTCCAATTTTGTCTCCTCCGTTTGATCACTCCATATTGAAGCCGATAGCAGAAATCAGAGAGCTCAGCGGAATTGGGGTGTCTCAGAGATGCGACGTGAAAGCGTATTTATTTTCTCCCTTAATTTTTATTATTCCTTGCTTTATTGAAATTTTGAGGATGAAATTTTTTATAAGGTGGGTAGAATGTAATACCTCAATTTTTGAAATACAAGATTTAATAATGAATAATAGTATTTTTTTATTGTATGTATTTTATGTTAATTATTGTTGTTATGTATTATTATTATGGTTATTACTATTAGTAATTATTATTGTTATTGTTAAATATCTTTGTGTATTATTGTTATTATTTTTATTATTAATATTATTGATATTTATTTTATGTATTATTCTTAGACAACCTCACTTCTTGCCTCCTATTTTTCTCTTCCTTTTTCTTTTATTTTCTTATTCTTTATCCTAAGTCCAATCCAAACTCAGATACCAATTTTCATATGCTTTAGCTTTTACCATTAGCCCATATCCGTTTCATATTTTTCTTTTATTTTTCCTTGACCCAAGTGATTAACCCATTTCCGTTCCTTCTATTTTTCTTTTATCTAAGCCAAAACCATACCAAAACCTGTTATCCAATATCTAATTTTAATTTTACCTCAAATTCGAATTCTAATAAAAATCATATCTAATCCTAACTTACCCCAAATCCAACTCCTATTTTAAAAATCATAATCTCAACTGATTCTATTTCAAAATAAAATCCTAACAAATCTTAAATCTATTTTAATCCTTATCCTATCAACTAAATCCTAAATCCTAACTATGTTATCCTATATCTTAACTACCTAATTACTGACCATATATCTCTCTCTATATTTAATCAAATCTAATCCTATCCATCAAAAATAAATCTTAACCAGCCTAATCCTCGTAATCCTAACTACTAAATCATATAGTTATCTTAATTAAATAAAATCCTAACTAACCTAATCTCTCATTATCTCCTAATACTAACCATCTAATCTTAAATTATCCTACTCCTAACTATATAATCATAACCAATTAACATCTCCTATATAAACATCTAATTCTAAACCAAACTCTAACCTAATTTCTTCCTCCTTCCTTTGCTGGCAGCCCCGACCCACCATGTGACCTCCTCTTTCTTCTCCAGTGAGACCTTGATGGCAGCTCGCGACACCCCGACATCCTCCGCGACCT